>PVHX01003594.1:0-141335 GCA_004024805.1 Geosciurus inauris
ATGTAATCTGCTTATAATTTTGTGCAAAGTTAGAAAAATTATGATTGTAATAATTTTTTTTTCTATTTGCCTCAACAAATATTTTCAGTGAATAGTGTGTACAGCTTCTGAAAATTTGTTTTTTTTTCTGTTATGTTTGATAACATGTATTTAAATGCAACTTTTGAGAAAAATAAATAAAAATAAAAATTAAAAAAAATAAAAAAATAAAAAAAATAAAAAGAAATCTCACACATTGTGGAAGGGAATACAAAATAGTGTAGTTAACTGAGGGAAATGGTTTAGAAACTTCTTATGGGGATAAAGATACACTTGGAAGAACCAGGAATCACAAGCCCAGCTATTTACACAAGAGTAATGTAAGCATAGCCATGCAAAGTCTCCTACCTGAATGTTCACAGCATATTTATTATAATAATCACCAACTAGAAATAAGACAAATTTCTTTAAAATGATGAATAGATGTGGTAGACCCAGTCAAGAACATGGATGAATTTCTAAAACATTATGCTTCAGACACAAAACACTAGTGTATGACTTCATTTATCTAAAACTCAAGACCAGGCAAAGTTCTAGGGATAGAATGCAGATTGGCGATTGGCAGAGCCTGGCAGAAAGAAATTGACTGCAGAGGGACACAAGGACACTTTGTTATGGTGACGAGATTTTCTATATTCTCGTTATGGTGGTAGTTATATGACTGCCCATTTGTTAAAAGCCTTCAAATTTTTTGGAGAGCCAGGCATGGTGGCACATGCCTGTAATCCTAGAGGCTTGGGAGGCTGAGGCAGGAGGATCACAAGTTCAAAGGCACCTCAGCAATTTAGGGAGGTCCTAAACAACTTAGTGAGACCCTGTCTCAAAATAAAAAATAAGGGTTGTGGATGTGACTCAGTGGTTAAGCACCCCTGGCTTCAATCCCTAGACTTTTTGAAAAAAATCCTCAAAATTTCACTTAAAATACGTAAATTTTATCCCATATAAACTATTTCTCAATAAAAACAGATCTTTAAAAATCTGATGTCGCAAGGAGGCCAACACCTTGTCAGGGAACTCTTGCCTACTCGGAGGGATAAGCCTCCTAAGAATTTGAAGTTAGAAATAATTAGTGAAGAGTCAGAAAAAATAGTTTTAAAGGAAGCTTGGAGCACCTTATAGGCCAAGCCCACACAGGAGCTGGAACTGGACAGTTAGAAAATGGCTTCTGTGGTTTATTTAAGGGGGTACATCAAAGGTAGGGATAAGGTGGAGTCTTGTTTTCCTGATGTCTTGCAGTCAGCAGGTTGAACAACATCTTGGCAGGTCACACTCAGAGAGGCTGTGTGGCTACAGCAGGTCAGCCTATCTCCTGTGCTGTGTGGGACCAGGCAGAGCTTGAATAGGACTCACAATATGTTTAGGCATTTTTAGCCAGAGGAAATTTCCACTGGACGTTCCCAGACACCAGATTCTCCTATTCACTAGGCTGTGATGCTGATGTAGTCCACACCTAGCCCATGGATGGCTCACAACAATCTACTTAAAATAGTCTGTGTTTATGAATACATTTCATATGCCAAATAGGTATAAAGTAAGGTTTATCATTTGGTCATTAAAATTTTATTAGCCCGAACTAAGGACTTTTAAAAAGACTTTTAATTGGGAAGGTGAAATAAACACACACAACAATGCTCATAAAACATGATACTAATTGTTAAGAAAAAATTGAATCTATACATGCATAGAAAGGTATCTGGAAGAAAATGCAAAGACAACCAAAGAAGGCAAGGAAATGGATTGTCCCTGAGCTTCCAGGAGGGACAGACACCTTCACTTGAGCTAGGGAGACTGAGCTTAGACTGCCCTCTAGAACTGTAAGAAAATACCTTTGCATGAGTTTAAGTCTTTAAGCTTTTAGTTATTTGTGTGGCAGCCACAAAAACAAATACATTAATCAATCTGCCTAGGGAATAGAAGGCTGGTCAAAAACAAGTAAAATTGTATAGTTAGAATCAAAAAGACCTCTAAAAATAAAAATGGAGCCAATGAGAACAGGAAGAAAGCTGGCATTAAGGCATGAGATTTGATTCTGAGCACACACTTCAGGACTTTCCTAGCTGTTTTCTCAATTTAACCATATACTAAACTCTAGGGAGATTCATATTGCCATTTCATAAGTGAGAAAATGATGATTCTAAGAGGTTAAGTTATCTAATGTTCACACGACTGAGAATGGAGGATTCAAGATTTGAACTCACGTCTGACTCCAGGTAAAATGAGGTAGAAAACAAGACTATTCATATTAGTGAAATATAAATATTATATGATGTCTAACATGATTTCCTATGCATCAACTGATCATTACAATCATCCTGCAAGGTACAGCAGGTGTTAATTGTTTGTCTTACAGGTGAATAAACAAAGAGGAAAGTGAATGAGTTGTTCAAAGTCAGAGGCCTGCAAAGTGGCCAAGCCCAGAGCCCCCGTGGTCCAGGAAGGAGGTGAAGAGGAAGGCAATCAGCATGCGTGTACTGCTTACAACACATTGGAGCGGGAAGAGTCTTGTTTCTTGGTTAGCCAGTTAGAGTATCTTTCAAATACAAGGTGATGGCCATTCTTTAAAGGAACTAATTAGGACTTAGTGACTGTCTCAGTCCATTTTGTGTTGCTAGGACTGAGTATCTGATGCTGAGTGATGTATGAAAGAAAAATTTATTTGGCTCACAATTCTGGTGGCTGAAAGGTCCAAACAGCATGGCACCAAGTCCTGGTGAGGGGTCCCCAGCTGCATCACAAGATGGCAGAAGCACAGAATGAGAACCAGCTGTGTGCAGAAAGGGGAAGTATATGAGACAGCTGGCCAAGTATACAAGAGAGCTTGAGGAGACAGTGAAACTCGCTTGAGAACAACCTATTCCCCTGTGAACCAATCCAGTCCCAGGAGACCTGACCCACTCCCTCTAGACAGCATCAGTCTATTCATGAGAATAAAGTCCCCATGACCCAATCACCTTCCATTAGGTCCACTCTCTTAGAGGTTCCACCATGTTAACACTGTTACCCTGGGGACAAGCTACCAGCACATGAACCTTTGGGGCACAATTACCTCCAGATCACAGCAGTAAAAAACTAGAGTACAAAATGATCATGGAGAAGAGTAAAAGGACAACTTAGCAAGCACAGGAAACACATTCTATTTTAAATACATTTCAGGTATTAATTGTAGCCTAGCCCATAAGAGATGCCTTGCAAGCACCTACTACTAAGTAAGTGAAATGTCCACTAAGAAGTTATAGAATCAGAGCCTGGGATAGACAGGCAATTAGAGTCTTGTTCCATATGTATAAGAATCATAAGAAAAGAAATGGAAGGTAATGTCATGAGGATGGACAAGCTCTCTGGGGGAGAAAGTAACTATAGAGAAGCATCTTCTTCAGGAGACAGTGTGATTCTGGGTTTGACAACTGCTTGGTTTAAAACCCCTGTTCAAAAGCAGAACAGCTGCTGAGCTAACAGGGATTTAAACAGTATCAGAGAGTCCTTGCTTCCTACTAAATTAGACACCTTAATGTCAGGGCAGAGAAAGAGACTCTGGCAAGTCAGGGTGTGAGTCCTGAAAGGCACCTGAATGGAAGGTGAGAACATGGCAAAATAAGATGGAAATAATTTCTCCCTTCTTTCTGGGACTGGTCTTGCTCTTAAATATGATGAATACCCTGTGATCCAATCAGAATTTCTATTATAACTACTAGGCTTGTGTATTTTAGTCAACATTCAGTTCTGCTTAGAGTATTAACTATATTTTTAAGAAGGAATGACTTTTTTTGCTGTACAGAGAATTTGAGCTCCCTCTACTTTGAAGGGCACGTATTGGTGTGGCCTTGTTTAATGCTTGAAAATAAGGCTAGTTACCATTTGCTGAATGTTTCCTATGAGGCCCTTCCTGGGCCTGGTGAATGTTGCCATAACTCTTACCACAGCCCCACTGCAGGCCACTGGTGACCACACTCTTTTATAGTAGCCTAGGCTCTGGCTGGATATTGGTCTCAGGTTGCACAACTGTTAGTAGTGGAGTTAGGACAGATTCATCTGCTTCCAAAGCCCTTACTATATTTTCCTCAAGGGCATAGGCATTTTAAATCTTGAAATGAATCAAAATCCAAATTATAGAAATAAATGAGAGACTAGAATAAATTTCTAAAACTTCTAGCAGCTACTACTCAGCCTGGTTTATCATAGATGCTTACTTTATCTTGTGGGATTGAACAGATAAACTTCTGCCTGATTTTAAGCTCTTCCTGACCTTTCCATAATGATAAATAGATCCCCCAAAATGGTTTGATTAAATAAAGCTTTAGCACAAACCATCACTCTGAAAAGAAATCTACAAATTTATCACTTTGTATTCCCTCCAGAAGTAGTTTATAAGAAAATATTGCTCTTGAGATTACCTAGCCAGGAGAGAGGTAGCACATTCTCAGTAGACTATGGACCAAAAGGCCGTGGTTATTATTCCTAGTTCAGAAAATATGTATGAATGTATTAAGAAAAAAATATTTGTTCAACGCTGTAAACAGTTACAGCCTAAACTAGGAAGATAAAATATAGCAGGCCCAACATATAATACCCAAGGGAGTGCCTAAATGTCAGAGATGCAGGCCTAATTAATTTTTTTTTCTAGCTACACTGTGGGAACCGTCAGTCTTGATTCTTCTGTGTCCGAGAATCATGATCTTCAGGAAGAGAGTCCAACCACACCTCTCATCCTAATCCCTGGCTTAGCTCAGGAAACCAACAAGGTACAAAAGTACATGCCAAGGCAGTTTCCTGACCTTCAGCAAGAACCCACACATGAAAGTGCTGTTCCAAAGGAGGGACACTACCTCCTCATGTCTCATTTCTGGTTTAACATATCTGACAGGGTGTTAATACATGCCCGGGATAGGCTCATTCTCACTGAGAACTAAACATGCTTCTTGTTTTAATATCAAAATGAATATTTTATCCATGAATCAGAAAGAGAAGTACTCAGTAATGCTCAGATGAATGAAGGAGCTGGTGTATTATAAAAAAGAAGGAAGAAAAATATTTGAAGGAGTCACAACAGCAGAAGTGCTTTGCTCTCAGGTAACTCTTCTGAAACAGAAAAAAAAATCGCACAATGGAAGTTTATTTTCTATTCCTCCCAGAATTCCGAAAAGAACATTTGAATTCTTCCTAGCAATGGAAGAATTTATGTCTTACTCCTCTGAGTCTATGACCCTAAAACAGATTTTGTGTCTCAGGCCCTAGAATAAGAGTAGCATCTGTTCCTTAGTATCAGTCTTGGCTTTAAAAGAGGTGATCTTTTAAAAATAATGAGACACTGACATTTAAGTTTTGCCACAATGTCCTAAAAATGTACTCTGAATATTTGAGAGGCAAAGATGGTTGGTAGGGCTACACCTTCTCCTTAATGCAAAACATATGTGCTTTTGAAATAAACCTAAATTTAATTTTTTCCATTTATTTCTATTTTGTCTAGGTTTTGTTTTGAGTCATTTCACTTTTGCAATATTATGATACTCCTTTTGAAAAGGTGGTGCTCGATTGTTTTATAATTTTCCAAATATGCCATTGAAATTTTTAAGCTTAAAATCTCAAATCTACAAACTTCGAAGGTTTTTTTTGTAACTCAGAGGACGTAGCCTTGTATGATATTCAGCTTTTAGAGTCCTGATTTTAGAAAGGTATTTTATAGTGTGACCATAAATGTTATTATACATATATATACACACATGCATATATATCTCCAAGTTCTATTATATAATGTATAAACATGTATGAATACATATGTATAAACATACATATTTATATTCCAACTACTCATATCTATAATCCAGATTTTCTTTCTGAAAGTCCCTTATTATTAATAATGCCTTTGAAATAAAATATGACAAGAGTTTATTAAGTACTTTATTAAATAGTGACAGAAGTAGTTCTAGTCAAAAGAAAATTACCTAAAATAATTTCTTCCAATTTACATTACTCACTTACAAATTTGATATCTCCCTATATGAAGAATTTGAATTTTGGCCTAGAGATCATCAACCTGACATGGAATCAAAATGGCATGTTTGGGAGAGCTTGAGTTGTTATAAATCATGTATGAGAACAATTATAATATAATAAAACTTTGTATATACAGACAAGCAGCTTATATTTTGACCAAGATTTTATTTGAAAGATTCAAAAACAAACAAACAAGAAAAAGCATTCATAGTCTTTTAACCAAGATCTCAGTGAATAAAGAAGTCAAAAACTAAATGTTAGGAAAAGAAATAGAATTAGTAAAGCAAATACAGTTTTTGATTTTTAGAACTAGAAGCCATACTTAGACAGAATTAAACATACAGATTGTTATTGTCATAAAATAAATTTTAAAAATTCAAGAGATATTGGTTCATCTTTTTGTACTTACAATAATTTGTAGTAGAGGTCAAATACTGTTGTAACTTTGATAAAGAAAGAAAAAACACATGTTAATGTAATAATAAATAATGGCTTTTCATTTTCTGGTTATGATGAGAGCAAAACCCTAAGTGACTTGTCCCTGTCACTTTGAGTAACAAACCAAACCTGGAATATCGGAAGCAGAACATAGCACAACATGCTAAGGAAATGTGAATGGAACTGATGTTTCACCAGATGTGCTAAAAATATCTCCATGCTAGGAATTCCTTTTTTATCAAACACTACAGGGCCAGTTTCTCATCCTATGAACACTAGCGTGCTCTGTGGGAAACAACCTCCTCTCTTTATATTTAAAACCTGTATTGTGTCTTATCTGTAAATCTGAACAAAAAGTGCAGCTAAATTAATAGATACAAGCATCTTCTCTCCTCAAAAGAGAGACTATAGCCGTAACAAATAAGTGCTAGTATATTTTGAAGAAAACCAAATAGTCACACAGGAAAAGTTTATTTATATTCTCCTGGAAGAAAGAGGAACTAATTCTAAAACTGAATATTTTGCAGGAGAAACAAGTTATACTTTTTACCACAGATAATCACAGATGATTTGCAGAGGGAGAATTATCATCATGACTTAAATTGAAAGGAGACCTGAGTTGTATTTGATAACATAAGACAAAATCTCTAGGGTAGGAAAGTGACTGACTTATCAATTCCAAAATATAAGGAATGGTGGATTATAAAATTGAGCAAAAGCATTTTTCATATAAGAACATTTCTTAGACTTAAACCCAAAGCAGATCCATTAGCACTCATAGATTCATTAGTGATGAAATTAGATATACTTGGATTTTCCTCCCACCAATATCTGTGGTCAGTGTGAATCTGTGGTAAGTGTGGTTTTCAACTCCTGGTACAATAGTGACCCCCTTTCAAGTGATAGCATGGAACATAGAATAGCACAGGTTTGTTTTTTGAAAGAGTTTTAATTCTGAAACACATTTTTTCATAATGATTCTAAGAGATTTACTGAATTTGGTTCCCACTTGAAAAAGAAATTATTCATTATTACTTAATGATCATTTTAAAGACTAGAAATACAATTTTTCATTGTGGTTGGTATTTCTTTAAAAACATTAGTGCATAAGAGTAATAAAAATTTAATTGCATTGAATACTATTATAGTCTGGACTCTTTTCTAAGTGCTCCCCAATATTACCTCATCAAAGTATTAAAAAATGGATGGAGTAGATACCTTGAATATTACCATTTAATGAATAAGGAAACAGAGGCAACTTGTGTAGTTTTATACAGAATTCAATGATATACTTAGGTTTCAAAAAACAGAAAATTTGATTGGAACATCCATGCTCTTCATAACTGTGCCAGTCTGCCTGTGACTTCTTCAAAGAAAATTCCCCACTTTTCTATGTTGCTAATGAGATCTGATATTTGCTGTAAAGCATTGGTTGTTAATTTTCTTTTTCAAAATGCTTCAGTGAAGTTCATATCCTGTGTTCCTCTTATTTTATGAGTGTTTTTTTTTCCTCAATTGGACATTATTTTTAAAATTACTGTTTTTCAACCCAAAAGTAAAGTCATGGAGTGATCTATTGGGAATATAAGTTAATATTGACATTATTTTAAATGTTTCATAATGTGTTTACCTTACTTTTACAATGGAATTTTGAAGGTTGTAAGCTCAGAAGTTTTGTACTGAAGAATGAGAGGAAAACCCCAAATCCTTGTCATTTCCATTTTGCTTCTCTTTCCTTACAGCACTTGTCTGTGCAGATCAGAGATTCAAAAGGATTTTTTATTGATCTCCAAAGTGGACCCCTGCATTTTTCCTATTCCCTAAGTAGATTAAAAACTTCTGGGTGGGGACAAGCAGAAAAAAAATACAGTTTGTGGAGCTCTGCTTAAGCTTGCTGATGAGGGGTGGAAAAGTAATTCTTACTGCTAAAACTAGCAAGTGACTGTGGTTTCCCAAAAAATGGAAGGACTTTCCGTCAACAATCACAATGGGCAAGTATCTAGTTGGACCACCATGGAAGGTGAGGACAGTACAGAACTGGATTTTTCTCTTACTTACTTGATTATACAGATGACTTTAGTAGCATTATGGTTACTTTCTAATCATTAAATTGTGCATCATGTCATTGAAGTTAGCACATACTCCAATAAAATATTATGTTGTTATTGTTTCCTTTGGCTGCAAAGTCAAGGAAGACAAGGGAAGAGGGAGAATATGTTTGTGCTCTAATGTTATGAATGTAAGAAAGTGTGGCAAATATTTCCCATTTTCAATAGCTAGAAGACTACCTAGTTTTCCTGGCATTCTTGCTATTTAAATTTAGCAGACAATAGCTTTCCCAAGTATATAAATAGATAGTGGCCTTTCAGACAAAATAGGTGTGTCTTGTAGAGGTTTTTCTTTTCCTTCAAGCTAATTGACAGTCATTTTATTTAGCAACTGCAAAACAAATGTTCTGGCATCTATCTCATTTGCTATATTTGAAAACCTTTAGTTCCATCATTCTCTCTTCCATGCCTCCTATTCCAAACTATTGATGCCAGTTTTGATGTAGTGCCACATGAACTAACCTTAAAAGAGAATAAATGGAGAAATCCTCAGGTGTACCTGTTTTGTCACAGTCATATATACCTATTGTTGCAATGTTCTGCTCAAGTTCTGAGTTTCCTTAAGAGTACTGAGGAGGCAGTGTGCACCATGTAGCCATAATAACAGAAGAGGCCACTGTTCACTGTGGTCTTGAACATACTCAATCAATTCCTAATAGGAGAGAATTCTCATTCATGTCTAGGGGATGGACTGACCCCCAGTCAGTCCACATCTCCCCCTTGTCCTGTCTTGGTAGGGGCTGCAGTACACTAGTGATAACTGAGCGAAGAAGGGACATGGCTGAAGTAGATATGGAGGGAAGGTGTGCTAATTCTACTCTCATGATCATCTACCTGTGGCACATTATTGGAGTTTGCTGGCTTTTGAAAATATCAACATGTAGCATGCTTCTTTCTGTTTCCAATAGGAGGAGATTCTTCACTGACTTCGCAGGAGCATGAACAAAGTATGGAACTTGCAGGAGTGTGCACAATTGTGGTGGCTTCTTGAGTCAAACTATAGAGATGGAAAAAGATCCCCTGTTGTAGGAATACCTGAGAACCTTACTTTGGAATGTTTATATGCATTTTAAAGATTTCTGACTTTTAAATTTACTTTTCCAATGCTATCATTTTTCCCAATGCTCCAAACTAACATTGAGAAACAATATTTGAGAACATGACCCATGCATCTGATTATACACAACTATATCACTACTAAGAAACATGTAAACAAAAGTATGTGATAAACACTGGAATAGGAAAGATGGACAGATGGTGCCTGCCTCAGGAGAGGACCACCTAGGGATATGTCAAAATATCAAAGTGAATTAAAGAGAGAAAATTAAATTTCTTATTCAGGAGCTATGGTAATAATGCACAAATAAATTTAATCAACAAGGGATATTGGTTTTGGTGCATGGGGGGGTGGTGGTGTTTGTTCACTGTGTTCTGTTTTGTTTTTGGTACCAGGGATTGACCCAGGGTGCTTAAGCACTGAGCCACATTCCCAGCCATTTTTATTTTTTATTTTGAGACAGGATTTCACTAAGTTACTAAGGCTGGTTTTGAACTTGTTATCCCCTGCCTTAGCCATCCAAGTCACTGGGATTATAGATGTGCATCTCCACACCTGGCTAAGGGATATGTATTAGGTAGTTTTCAAATGCAGCAAATAGTAGAACATCATTAATCCAGAACTGAAATAAAGTCAAAGGCCAACTGCAGAACCACTAGTTTTATTTCTAATTAGATAATATTTCAGAGTTATAGTATTCTAAACTTTAAAATATTAGCTTCATCCTTAAACACATGCTTTGTCTAGGAGTTGGTACCAGGAATAAATGAAACTTTTAAAGGAAAGAATGAGTTGGTGTAAAAATATGTATTTATGATATATAGTTAAATATATGCACACACAAATTCTGACTATGTACATGGCATGTATGTGTATATATACTTCCCTTGGGATTACTTAGAAGATGGCATTACTGTGCCTACAAGAGATATCAAGAGACTGATGCCAAGTTAATATGACTAGGATCAAATTTCAGACAGCTCTAGAAAATACAGTCTTTTAATTCATCAAGCATTCTTCATGGGTATGTAAATTTTTTCATGTTCAATAAAATTAGATTAATTTTAGGGGTTTTAAAATGTAAAAGTGCATTTTACAATATTTAAGCTTACCCACTTAAAGTTAAAATGCTGCAAACTTTCAGAGGTACTACAATCTTAATTTCTGAAGTCCATCAGGGGAGAACTACTCCTTTTCATGCCTTCTGTTGGTAGAGGAGGGGAGATTCTGCTCCCAGAACAAACAGGCACCCTCACTTCCTACTGTGGGCGTCATAGGCAAGACCTTGGGATGTCAGAGCTAGATGACCACTCCCTTTCTCCCGGGCATGTTGACTGCTTCCACCATTACCATCACCTTAGCCCTTACCCTGGAAGCTCCCCAAAAGGGCCAAGAATGCCTTTATGACAGTGGTTTCAGCAAGTGTGCTCCAAGTGTCAGGGGTAAGGAGGATTGATTGCCTTCTGACTGGTATTTATGCAGATCAAATCCAAGCATGCCTCTTCCCATGAGCACCCTGGCCCAGGTTGTGGGCCCTGCAGGATCCCACAACCTTGGAAGAGACCTCCAGAGTGCACTGGCTCACGAGGTGTCACTGTTGGTCCAGTTTGTCCATGATGGCATGGAAACTGAAGGCTAATAAAACTGGACAACAAATGAAGGTCACACTGAAGAACGATGGTGGAGCATAGCAACCTGAGTCTAATGGCTGCCTATAGTAAGATTTCTCCATTTTTCCCTCAGCTAAATCCCCTAGGAAGGAGGAGGCATCCCAGTCCCTCTCCTCAAAGCACAGAACTTCCATTCCAACCTGAAGTGGTGGTAACATTTGTTCCACACTTAGCATTTCAGATTTTAATAGCTCAATTCCATATAGAAGATAACAAAGGACAGGAAGATCCAGAGATACTGTGGGCTGAGAAGCCGTCTCTCCTACAGCTACACTGCAGCAACTCAACCCCAGGACTCCTGTGCATCCCCCCAAACAACTCTGGAAGCCCTCTGAGAACCCAGAAAAATTCTGCAGACTTATCACAATAACACCTCTCACTTGTTTTGCTAATTCTTGTTTCAGAGTCAAATTAGTAATAATAGTAGACACTTATCTAGTATTCATTGTGTACCAGGCAAATTCTAAGAGTTTATTTATTTTGGCTTATTTAATCTTCTTTACAACATGACATGATACACTTTCCTGTGAGACCCATTTTATAGGTAATAAAGCTGAGGGGAAGAGTGGTCAAGTAATTTGTCCATATCTGGTAAATCCTGTAGTCACATAGATATGATTTGCTAATAGTTATTTATATTATCACTTTTAGTGTGTTGGCTTACCTAATTTATTCACCCAAAGTAGATTAGCTAGGGAATTGGACTAATGGTATTAGGAGACAGATGGAGGTAGGTGGTAAGACACAAAACTGAGAAGTCATATGAGGCAACATGAAGCATAAACAGATGCAGACCTGTAGAGCAATACAAGTTCAGTACCATACACTAGGGCAATGCATATTCATTTTTTAAATAACACCACATCTTCAAGACAATTTTTTAAATGTATATCATCTAGAAGGCAGGGAATGGATTAATGCATTTTAGGAAAATTACCACTATAAGGAGTAAAAATGAAGGAAAAAAAAATATAAGAACACTCTCTTCTTATGGATACCAAAACAATATTGTCTTATTACCAACACTAATAGAATATGCACACCAATATCCATAAGTTCCCTCTCAAACTGCTAAAGCAAATAGTCTATTTTTGGAAGTTTGTCATAGAACTTTATTCACTGGGGAAGATATGTCATATCCTCTTCTGTAATACACCAAATTTTAAGATCTTTTCCCAAAAGTCTCTTTTTTCACGTCACAATTTTCATCACTGTCCCTAGAGTACATATCTTAGCAGTAGTGAAAGGGCTGATCTCTGGTTCATTCCCGACATCACATACAAAAGTAAAACAGCTTTTTTGTTTGACATCTTACAAGAATGCCCTTCTTTAAGTGTCCCCAGGGGTCCTTTTTTCTCCATAACACCCCACTCCACGGTCATATTTAAACTCTATAGCATCTCAGCCTCTATAGTTCACTCAAAGTTCTACTGTAGCATTTTAATATTGTAGCATAATAATTTTATCTTATACGTATTTATCAATAAATAATCTACTCTAGGCTAAGCAATTAGACACAGAATGAATGTCAATATTCATGTACTCCCCAAATTTTCTGATCTAGTGGGAAAATCAGACAATTAATGGGCATCGCAGCTCGGGGAGAAATGTGTTACAGTAGAATAAGGACATGGAGTGGCTGCAGGCATAGGGAGGACCTAAAGGAGAAAGGAAAGACTTCTTTAAATGTATTGTTTCTAAGTCAAACCTCTTGTAGGTGGTTAGGATATTGTCAGGAGAAAAGGCTAAGGTGTGAGAAACAGAGCTGAGTGCCGTTTGGAAGGAGGAATCATTTTAGGTAAGGGAAACATCAGGTTCAGGGTCAAAAAAGTAGGGTATACAGCATAAGGAAGGACAGTAGTTCAGTCTGGCTGGAGGTAGAATTTGGGATTGAATTGCTAGAAAAAAAGAGACTAGAAAGGAGAGCAAAAGTATCAAGGAGATGTTAAAACTTCTTAAAGTGTTTGCATGTTATCCTTGGGACAATGTGAAATTTTAGGCAGAGAATGGTGAGATTTGATTTAGATTTTATAAAGATAATTTTGTCTGAAACATTACAATCAAATCAAAGGGAATATTCCGATGTCAGGAACATCTATTTGAAACGTTGCCAGAGCTGTTCAGGCAATGTTAGGATCCCTAATCAAGGACTATGGGATTATGAAGAGAGAGAGAGAGAAATGAATGCTTCCTAGAGGTATTTAGGATACATCATCTTCAGGAAGCTGGGATCAACTTGATGTTGGGCAATTGGGTTAGTCATTGAGCATCATTAGGTCAAGGTGGGTAGGAGGAGAAGCAGTTGGGAGAGAGAGAAAATCAATCAATTTAGGCATGTTGTATTTAAAGGTGGAAAATACAATTGGTGATATCTAGTGGAAAATGTAGATATTCATAACTAGAATTCAAAGGGATGATCTGGGATGCACTTGTGATTTGGGAGTCAATAGTAGTAATAAAATTTTTACCACAGAAGAGTTTAAGATTCTTTAAGGAAAATAGAGTGATAAAATCATCAAGTGAGATACCCTAAAACTTACTATTTCTTATAAATTCATTCACTTATATCATATCTTAAAAATACAATGGTTGTATGATTTGCTAGATGAATAAAACAGTACATTTTATATAAGAACCTGAGAGCCTAAAAGATAATGTTGTTAACACCTATGAGAACAGACCAATTCTGACTTGTTGCTTAAAACAACTCCTCCTATATCCATTTGTCTCTGATTTGGATTAGATATACAAATCTTCACTGTTCTATCCCTTGTACTTTTGATTTCTCACTTTAGTTCTTACATTTGCTTAAATGTCTTGACTGTCCCAGGTAAATGGGCACCATCGCTCCCTTAGAAAATGCATGATATGGACACAAATCTGAAATCAAACTGTATTTTACTTCTAGCAATCTACTTAAAAAAAAAATTTCAATGGTATCTTTTATACCAACAAACAGAGCAGAAGTTTGTTTTTAGTTCTGGAAAACAAAAGGATCCATACTTCCGACAGCAGCTTTGTAAATAAATAATGGAGTCGGTTGAGTCTCAGGTCTTATCCCAGTGCTTCCAGACAAATTCCTGTTAGTGACCTAAACAGGTCTCTTCTTCTGTGGCCCCAGCATGTAGGAGATCAGTGATCTTACTTACATTTATGGCTCCTAGTACTTGTAAACTCCTAAATCATGGCCATGCGGAGCACACAGTATTCCTAGTCTCTACCTTCTTGAGTTTCATGTAGCACCAACTTGGGGTGATGCAATTCTGTGAGAAGTTTTTGAATTGTTAGTTGCTACAACTGAAAGTTCAAAGATATTATTAACAAATTTTCTCTGACACTAGCCTTCATTCTGCTCAACTGCCCCAATTTGTTTTTATTGCCTTCTTATGAAATGATTGTACTATTTCTGCTTTGACTGCTCAGTATGATTTCTGCAGTTCTCCTGATGATCCTTCAGCGTGGGTCTTGGATTCAGAGCAGATGTACTTCTTCAGTGCTTCTGTAGAACTTACCAACTCACTCTATTGCAGCTTGTCAATCTGCACTGCTGTTTGTTTACCCACAGACCATCAGCTGCTCTGGAGCAAAGCCTGCCTTGTTTTGTGTGCCTAAAGTCTAGAACTGATAGGCATACAAGAAGCATGCAATAAATACTCATCAACAAATACATAAGGAATGAATAAAGGAACTGTTTGATCATGTTTAAGAGATCTATATATGAAAGTAAAACAACAAAACCTTTTAAAAAACAAAAATTCCTCATGAATTAAGGTAAGCAAAGTTGACTCAAAGAAGGCATGAAATGGACTACCCATCTAAAAAACGTTTATAAATTAACCTCTGTTAAAATGAAGAACTCATATTAATCAGACATGATTAAGGATTGAAAAGGCAATACATGGACTGGCAGAAGATATTTGTAAGACCTATATTCAACAAACAATATTTGAGCCAGACGAGGTGGCCCAGGCTTGTAATCTTAGTGGCTCAAAAGGCTCGGGCAGGAGGTTTGCAAGTTCAAAGCCAGCTTCAGCAACTTAGTGAGGCCCTAAGCAACTTAGCAAGATGCTGTTTCAAAATTTTAAAAAATTTAAAAAGGCTGGGGATGTTGTTTAGTGGTTAAGCACCCCTGGATTCAATCCCAGGTACCTTCCAAAAATTTTTTTTAAAACCCCAATGTTTGATTTCCAAGACACATGAGAACTTCTACAAATCAATAAGAAAATGGCAAACAAATTTAAAAAATGGTAGAAGTCTTGAACAGATATTTCATAAATGAAGATATCCAAGTAACTAATAATATATGAAATATATTACATTTCAATAATCATCAGAGAAATGCTAATTAAGCCATAATTATATACCATTTTTGTAGCTACTAAAATTGACTAAAATGAAAAAGACAATACCATATTTACCAGATCATGAAGCAACTAGAAGCTTTATCTGCTCTAGGGAATTACAAATCAGTTCAATCAATTTGGAAACCAGCCGGTGTCTGCTAAAGCTGAATGTACCCATATCTAAGAGCCTCACATTTATTTCTAAGTTTAGAATTCACAGAAATTCTGCTGTAGGCTGAATTGTGTACCTGCCAAGTTCACGTGTTGAAATCTTAATGCCCAATATGACTGTATTTATTTGAAGATAGGGCTCTCAAAGAGGTAATCAAGATTAAGTGAAATAATAATGATGGTGTTCTAATTCAATATGACTAGTATCATTTTAAAAGGAGGAAGAGACTCCAGAATGCAGAGGCTGTGCGAGGACCCAGTGAGGAGGCAGCCATCTGCATTCCACAGAGGGAGGCCTCTGCAGAAACCAAACCTGCTGACTCCTTAAGCTGGGACTCCATCCTCCAGAACTCTGAGCTCATTCATTTTTATTTTTTTATTTTTATATTTTTGGTACCAGGGATTGAATTCAGGGGTACTTGACCACTGAGCCCCGTCCCCAGCCCTATTTTGTGTTTTATGTAGAGACAGGGTGTCACTGAGTTGCTTGAAATCACAATTCTCCTGTCTCAGCCTCCCAAAGTGCTGGAAGTACAGCCGTGCGCCACCGTACCCAGCTCATTTCTATTTCTAAAGCTACCCAGTTTTTGCTATTTTCTTATGACTGCCCTAGCACATATACTCAGATGTTTGCAAAAAAAACAAAAACCATGTACAAGAATGTTTCTAGTAAAACTACTGAGACTAACCCAAACTTGGAAACAGCACAGATGCTTATCAAGTTTAGATAGTATAAATTGTGGTAGTTCATACAAAGGATATAATTAGGTAAAGAAAACCATCAAATTGTGGCTAGACAAAACAACTTACATGAACCACATAAATATAATTTTCAGGAAAAGAAATCACATACCAAAAGGTACATATTGAATGATTCTACTTATAAAATAACAATAAGGCAGGTAAAATGAATTGGGGTGTTGAAAATTTGGAGAATGAGGACCAGTAACAAGAAGATTATAAGAGGGTTTTCTGAGATGCTGCTAGTATACTGATTCTCAATTTCAGTAAATGCTGCTTACATGCATATATCTCTTGAAAAATGTCATTGAACTGCACTGTCACTGTTGTAGCTTTTTGCATGCATACCTTAATAAAAACAAGCAAGTCGATCTGGGATTCAAACCCAGGTTTCCTGGTTCAAAATCTCTGGATTTTACAATTGTTTTCTATGCTGATCATATTAGGTAGTTGTAGATACCTGTGTACATTCTTCTTCAGTAATTGATACCAATAATGGATGTCATTGATGATCTAAAACTTTTCCTATAGCAAAATAGCTCCCTGTGATAAGACTATCTTCTCTGAAGTAGCCCTCTTATTTTCTCTGGTTCAGATACCAAGTGTCTTCCATGCTCCTGATTCTCTCCCTTGAAGCTCAGTCGTGGGCAGTGTTCTCTGAGAGAACGCCTTGCATGCTTAAACTGACTTCAGTTTCCCATGCTGAGTCATCCCGGGAATGTCCCAAAGTTCATGGCTTTAAAAGTTCACAGAAGTTATTTAAACTCCAGCTCCTTAATCACACCCGGCTTTTAAAGTACGGCAGTACCTAGAGTACACGGGATTTTCCGTTTCTGAATTTAGCTTGTAACTTGCCATTTAAATCTCCAAAGTATTTATCCTTTCAACTCCTGATTTTCATTTTGCGCTAACCAATTAATTTTTTCCATGATAAAGTCATCTGAGACATGTTTCTCAGCTGTAGCACAAACCAAAGGAAGAACCCTCATATCCACGGTTATTCTATTTATTCATTTAAAATTAATTAAATCCCAAAAGTGTCCAAAGACTCTAACATATTTTCATATCAACAGTTTCAATTGACATTTTCACCAATTTCGAGATATATTACCTTATAATAAAAATAATGACTTCATTGTATTTTGAAGAAAATATAATTAAAGAAAAATATAATTAAAATTCTTAGTAAGTGAATATAAGTAACAATAAATGTTGGTGACCACGTAGGAAAAACATGCTGGTGAGATAGCAAATTGGTGCAACCACTCTGGAAAGCAGTGGAGATTCCTCAGAAAACTTGGAATGGAACTACCATTTGACGGAGTTATCCCATTCCTCAGCATACGCCCAAAGGACTTAAAATCAGCATGCTATAGAGCAGCTCAATTCACAATAGCTAAGCTATGGAACTGACATACCTGCCCTTCAACAGATGAATGGATGAAGAAAGTGTGTTACATATATAATGGAATATTACTCAGCCATGAAGAAAAATGAAATTGTGGCTTTTGCTGGTAAATGGATGGAACTGGAGACTATAATGCTGAGTGAAATAAGCCAATCCCAAAAAACCAAAGGCAGAATATTCTCTCTGATATGCAGATACTGCCTCACAATAGTAGTAGGGGTAGGAAGTGGAGGTTCACTGGATTAGAAGAGGGGAAGCACATTCCTAACCCAATCATTTCACCTCTAAACTTTCTTGCATTATCTCACACATGAGCTTTTGCGGACACCTAATATCTAAACCATAACATTCTGCCCCTGTCCTCCAAAACCTCATAACTATTTCTCAATACACAATACATTTAGTCAATTTCCAAGAGTCTCCTATGGGGTAAAGGAGGGAGATGGGAATGGGAAAGACAGTAGAATGAACTGGACGTAACTTTCCTATGTTCATATGTGAATATACAACCAGTGTAACTCCATATCATGTACAATCAAAAGAATGAAAACTTATACTCCATCTATGTATGACACGTCAACATACATTCTACTGTCATGTATAACTAAAAAGAACAAATAAAAAATTTTAAAAAATTATTGGTAAGTAAAAAGTTATATATTTGTCACTTTTTTCCTTATCTATTATTATGTCACCCCACTTTAGCAGGCCTGTGTTCAAAACAAACTTTTTAAACTTTAGGATTTGCTGCCAGTTTATCTGCCTCTTTGCTACCTTTTTACTGGTCTTCTGTTGTCGTGGACACATTCACCACTCTACTACATTTTCAAGATATTTACTTCCACAGATCCTCTCTTTTCCTTGCACATTCAGCTTCTTGTTCCTCTCTCTAAAAATTACAAAAAGTTACCTACTAACCAAAAGAATGTGAAACCCATTTCTCTCTCTCCCTCCACGCCCCCCTCACTTGACTTTTAGAAAAGCAAGTGCACAAGAAATTAGAAAGACCCAAAGATATGATATTTTCCAAATTTCATCACAACTATAGGATATCTTTTATTTTTGCCTCATAATGCATGGAACAAATGCGTTTTCATGTGGAAAAAATAAATACATTGCAAAGTTTTTAGAATAAAAATCTAATTGGACCAGACATTGTTTAAGTCTTGTACAGGAACCCTTTATTCTGGACCAAGAGGGGCTACTATCTGTTGATGTCCTATTTCTAGCCCAAGCTAAAATTAATTCTAATTTAGTTCCAAAATTTAACTTCTTGAACCATTCTTCCTGTTCTACACCTCATTGCTTATCTAATTTCTGATGATTTTATTTGCTACAAACATCCTAAATGAATTTACCATATTTCTTCCCCTTATCATTTATCTCAGCAGATGTTCTTCTCTTAATGAATCACCAAACATTTATCAAGAGCCTACCATGTGCTAGGTATTGTTTTAGGTGCTAGGACTACAGATTTGAAGAAAACCACATTAATACACAAAATTTCAGAAAGAGCCACATTAATAAGAAAAAGCCACATTAATACACTCAATTTCAGAAAGTGATTTAACTACCAATAATATACTCTCTGAAAAAAAAATACAGGGGGAAAATCCTATTTACACTTGCACTCCCCAAATGAATGAATGAATGAATGAATGAATAGATAAATAAATAAATAAATAAAAACTTAGGGATAAGTCTAATTAAGGAAGTAGAAGACTGGTACCATGAAAGCTATAAAACACCGATGAAAGAATCAAAGCAGGAACAAATAGAAAGACATTCTGTGTTCAAAAATTGAAAAGATTAATATTGTTATTGTTAACACTCAACACAATATACAGATTCAGTTTGATTCCTGTAAAAATCCCAAATACATTGTTTTACAGAAAAACAATACCAAAATTCATATGGAGCCATAAGAGAACCTGAATAGACAAACCAATCTTGAGCAAGAACAAAGCTGGAGGCATTGTATCTCTGTATTTCAATCCATATTACAAGACTACTGTGATCAAACAGTATGCAACCAGTATAAACACAGATAGACAAGCCAATAGAACAGAATAAAGAGCCCAGAAATAAACCCACACTTATGAAGTCAATTGATCTTCCCCAAGGACACCAAGAATACACAACAGGGAAGTGAGGGTTTCTTCAATAACTGGTGCAGGGAACTGGGTTCTGTAATGCAAAAAAAAAAATGGAATTGGACTCTTCTCTTTTACCATACACAGAAATTAACTCAAAATGAATGAAGATATGAATGGAAGGACTAAAACGGGGAACTCCTATAAGAAAACACAGGGAAAGCTTCTTGACAATAATCTTGGCAACGATTTCTTACAAAAGAAAAATTGGGAAGTGGGACTGTGTACAGCTGAAAAGTTTCTGCACAGCAAAGTAATCAATCAGCAGAGTGAAAAGAAAATCTACAGAATGGGAGGAGGTATTTGCAAACCACAGATCTGATAAAAGATTAATATACAAAAACAAAAGGAACTCCCAAAATTCAATCACAAGAAGACCAAGACTATTACCTCCTGCTCTATCAACAGGTGACTGCTCAGCCAGTTCCTGCTGCTAGGGAGCAATCACACACCCACAGCTGACTACGCCTGCCAAAACACCCTCTATGTCTCCTCTTTAACTCAGAAAATACCACCAGGGCACTGGAATATTCTAGACAGTTTCCTAACTTCTTACATTTAACATTCTTTGTTTTTCAGTGGCTCTAGAATTTAAGCTCTATGGTTGAAAGCACCTAAACTTTGTAAGTATGCATATAAATACAATTTTGTTCTAGTGTTGATCTTAGAAACGTTATAAATAAAGCAAATATTCTTTCTTAAGCCTCCTCTTCAAGTAAACTTAACAAGCTGCACAAACCACTTATTAAATGAAGAAATGAGTTTCTGAAAAGTCCTGGAATTTTGCGTTTATCCACAGTTTGGAAAGGCATGTTGGAATATTAGGGAAAACATTCCAATCAGTTTTGCACAGGTCAAGAAAAACCACATTTTTTTCAAACATCATGTGCCTCATTTATTTACAACACCAGATATGTGCAGGCCTCTGGTGTTGGTGGAATGCAGCTGAACTTGTAGAAACATTTCTGGCTGCTCAGTTACACTTTGAAGATGTTAGTTTTCTGGAGCAAATCTGTGATAACATGAGTTACATTATGCATAGCAAAAGCACTAGATTAAAACAGAGTCGCGCTCTAGAAAACAAGATGGAACTTTCCCGTCATGAGCACATTATCCTTACTGAATCAAATGAAAAGAGAGGGTGGGGAAGGCTTTGAAAGCAGTATAAAAGTTCCTCATGACTTTCCTTGTGAACAGGGCCTCAGATCAGACTAAAGTGGACATCAGAGAGATTCACGTTACCCCAGTGTGATAAATAATGAAACACAATGCATAATTGTCAGCAAGTTCTTAGAACCTTCTCAGACCCGAGCTACCATGCAGAATGCATTACCTCAGGCTCCACAGGGTCACAAGGGAGGTAACCAAGTGTCGGGACCAGTAAATAGACATTATTGTACCAAACTCCTGCCGTTATAACAACCCTCTAGAAATACTGGAATTCTATTTTGCTCAGCTGCTTTCCCTACTCTGTTGGGGGAAAAAATAGTCTTTGCAAACAGCAATTCTGGGGGTGCAAATTTAGCCTTTAAACTTTATGTCCCACCCTAGACCTTGCTACAGAATTAACTTTTGAAATAAATACTTCTTTATTCTCATTCCAAAAATATTCTTGTTATATAAAGAATGCTTAATGAGATTGAATATTTTAAAAAGCAAGATAATGACATAGAATATCTAATTAGGCTGTTGTTATATAACTGATAAGAGACCCTGGCACCACAGGGCTGAAACAAAGCTCTCCTACTTTAGGGACCAATGAGATGTCTCTCTGCATCAGTTCAGAAGCTGAAGACGTGGGTGTGGTCTGGCTTACCAGGGATTAGATGACTGTGTGACCTGATTGTCTATGAGAGAATTCTCTGATGCCCCTCACCCTTTAGCATGTATTCCCTTTACTTCCTGCACAGAACTTAATAAAACATAATCATTTTAACTTTCTTATTTATTTGTTAAACCTACATGAAAACACAAATTATTTAAGGACAGAAAACTTGTCCATCTTCTTCAACTCTCTATTTTCCAGGACCTAGAGCTTATATGAAATAAAAATTTACCACGTATCTATTGAATGAATGAATGAATGAATGAATGAGTCTTTAAACGCATTTTCCTCAACTATGAGTTATAGGAAATCCCATCTGCTTCACAAGTTTTTTAAATGCCAAATGAGACCATATATTTTAAGTATTTTATGAAGTAACAGTAGAATAGAATTGAGATGAGCTTTTATTATTTATTCAATATATAAGTCTTCTAATTCCAGGAAAATAGCAACTCTTCCTCTTAACAAAGGGATAAATAATCTCAATGCTAACTTATTTTACAGAGTTGTTAAACATAGGCTTCTAACTTAGGAACTTAATCTTCAAATTTAAAAAATAATAATTTGTTTATAGTATGCAAATATATGGAAGAAAATTCTTTGGTTTCACGATTTTATGACAAATGCATTTGGTTGTCTTTGTTGTTAGAAAATCCCAGGGAACCACCAAGTGAGGCTGAGAGGAAGCATCAGAGGTGAAACAAAGAGGAGAGGGTAACTTTAAGCAAAAACAACTCACTTAAAGGATGACATGGTTCAGATTGCCATATGAAGTGGGCATCTGCCTAACTCTGGAGTAAATCCAGGCAGAATGCCCTGGGTGAGAACAGTGAAGCAAGGTTGATAAACCATGAAACTAAAAATACTGACCTTTTAGCAGAGAATTTAAAATGCACACTGAAAACAAACAAACAAAAAGAACAGAAGCCATTGTTTTGTAACCACTTTTGAGATAGATGCATCATAAGGAATGAGTTGAACTTCAAGTAGAGACAATTCAATTTGCTCAGTTTTCATGATAAGGAAACATGTCTGTGGAAAGAAGTCTAGCAGCAGTTGATGGCAGGCAAAAATGCAGTGGCTGAAAATGCCCAGGTGACAATCGCCGATTCTCTTGGCCCTCCATTCGTGACAATAAAACAAGTATCAACTCTTTTGAAAATTCAGAGTTTAAAAAAAGAAGAGTGATAATGTTAATGAAAGTTCAACACTTTCCAAAGGATTCTGCTTACAGCTCATAGGCCAACGCGTGGCATTTCTAGCTGTAAGAGACAAGGAAACTTATTTAGCTTCTGTAGAAGAGATACCAAAAAGAAAAATAGGTTGAGGAGAGGAAGTTGGATAAATCAATCTATGGTATCTTCCACATTTCTTTTCGCCATTATTGTATATATTTTTGTTGTGTCTGACTCCAGAATTACACTAAAAGAGATTATACACAGAGAGAGATTTAGTTTCTTTTCTCCATCAATTTACCCTTATCTAAATTAATAGGGACTTCAGCAAATATTGTCATGACTGATTTCCTCTTATGTGGTTTTGTATTTTGGATGTTAAAATTTTAAATCAGTAAAACTTTAATTAGTAAAACTTTAAATTTGTTGAGAAGGAAAAAAATCAAAATATAAACTAAGATTTTTAAGTCACTGTTGTTAGTGTATAGACTATTTAGAAGATTTCCTAAGAGTCTTAAATAAAAAGATATGTCATCCAAAAAAGCCTTTGCTATCCCTTTGGGAATTCAAACTATTTAGGGTTACATAATACTATTCCAATACATATGTAGCTGACAGCTAGTAAACTGCACAAATGTCACCATTTCATCTAGATGTTCTCAGAGAAAACATAAATATGAGAGACAGAAAAATCATTTTACTCTTACAACAACCCCAGATAGCTCTATGCTTATCTATGTAAACGACCAACTGCATAAAAGAAGTCCCAAATTTTCTTTTTAGGAGACTATGAGAAAAAGTATCCAAAAGGACATCCATGGGACATTTCTCCCACGTTTTTATTTAATATTAGCATTCCATTGCTTGAGTTTAGTCATTATGCACATTCTGAATAATAACATTTTGAGAAACACTTGTTAGAATTCATCATATTTGCCTCTAAAATCTAGTTCAGATAAATTCAATTTCCTTCAATAGACACACTTATTGAGCACTGGGAGGAGCACAAAGAAGTTCACACAGTAGTGAGCAAGAAAGACAAGCATCTGATGTGACAGGAAAGTTTGTGTAACATATAAGACGATAAATGCTTTGTGGGGAACAGGGGAACATGCCACTGCAATGCCTCCCAACCAAGCAAGCTAAGGAATTCCTGGGGAAAGTGGATGATCCCGCATCCTGAAGGGTGGATTGTAACTGATCTTTAGAAAAATCATTATAATCAAGAAATTTCATTACTTGCTTGACCACATGTGTTTGATTTCTTTCTTTCTTCCTCCTCTTCCTCCCCCTCCCTCCTCCCTCCTCCTCCTCCTCCTCCTCCTCCTCTTCCTTCTTCTTCTTCTTTTTAGTTACCTTTTAAGAATCCATTTTCAGTATTTAGGTATTCCTATTTCCCTCCCTCATGTTTTCCTTACTTGTGTAATAATTCCAGCCACAATATTTTTAATACATAAATATTGAAATAAAACAAAAATTGTGACTATTCCTTATTGTTCCCACTTTTCACAAAAAGGATCTAAAGGAAGAGAAGATATTTGAGAAGGAAAATTTTAATTTCATCTTTGCTCTACTGATTTTAACTTAAATTGCCAGAATCTCCAACATGAATAAAAATGATGAGAGAATCTCAGGGTTCCAGACAAAAATAGAATTAAATTTACTAAGCCTCCAACCAGTTTTTTCTTTCATTCTTTATTTTCATTCTTTTAGTTGTTTTAGTTATATATGACAGTAGAGTATATTTTGACATATTTATACAAACATGGAGCACATCTTATTCTAATTAGGATCCCAGTCTTGTGGTTGTGGATTTGGAGATTCACTGTGGTGTATTTATATAAGTACATAGGAAAGTAAAGTCAGATTCATTCCACTGTCTTTCCTATTCCTGTCCCCTCTCCCTTCCCATCACAATCATTCTTTAATCATTTCCATCTCTTTCTTCCCACATTTCACTGTTTTCTCTTCCTGTTCTAAACTCTGATCACTCTGTCTTTACCAAAATGGTAGGATTCTTGGGCATCTCTAATTGCCTCAAGAAATGATTGATTTAAATAAACCAAAGTAAAAAAAAAAAGGGCACCTTTTTAAGCTAATGTTCATACTTATCCCTAATGCTTACATTTCATAAAAACTAAAAAATAGTCTTGACGCTTGATACTTCACACAGCTACAGCAATAGTAGAGTGACAGGGAAAGACATAGCCAGTGATATCTGTTTGTGTAATACTGACTTGTCAAGTGATAATTCCAAAAGGACTATTAAAAAATGGTATACAAACCTTTTTTGTATATGTAGACTTGTGTGTTTTTGTGAGAAAAGGCCAATAGCATTCATCGGATTCTCAGAGAAGTCTAAGACAAGGCAAGAGAAGGTTATGAATTATTTAATCAGAAGTAGTGGCACTTGATTATTTCTCATTAAGTTTTAAATTCTCTTTCACACTTATTTTTTCTCTCTGATTTTCGTTCTTTATATCCTGCTACTTATGAGAACAAGTCCAGGAGCCAAACTTTAGGAAAACACCAAGAACAAAAGTAATTCCAAATCTGTACTACTTCCAACTATGATGAAAAATGACAGAAATAGTTCACCAAGAATAGGAGGATTTTTATTATTCACACTCTTTTTGAACCTTCCATGACCTCAATAATCCAAGATACCTGTGGAAGGTTGTGGACTCCTCCCTCCCCTCCACTATCCCCTTCTCTCAAAACACTATGCCACCATGGAAATGAAGCTACAGCCAGGCAATTTTCAACAGTCTTGTAAACCTGTATTCTACACGGTGTCCCACTGAGACAGCCCGAGTCTGACACAGTGGAAGCAAGACAATGTAGTATCTTAGCAAACACATTTGAACATAGACCTTCACATGGACATTCTTCCTTCACAGCAGTCACCTCAGGCTAGCTCATTGCTAAAACCTTTGCAGGACTTCTTCAGATCTGCTTTGGTCTTACTAACAAAAAGCAAAAGTTCTCAGGGTGGGCTGCACATTGAAACAACCTGGGAAGATTTTAAAAACCCTACTCTGTGTTATCCATCAGAATCAGTCATATTTTAAAAGATAGATGTTGCTAACTACCCCCAGACAACTGTATATGCATCTCTGGCATATGGGTACCCTACACAATTGTGGTCTCTAAAATGTCTCAGATGATTCTAATATATCGTAAGGGGTTAAAACTCCAGTACTCCACATTCACACTTTATCATTGGTCCAAAATGTCAATCACTGCTCTAGTCAATGGAATGGCTACCACATGGCTATTAACTTTTTTTCCAAAATTGAATCTGCTGCTCAAAATTCAGAAGAGAACTTGTCACAGGCCCTAAAAATACAGGAAAAACTAAATGGTGACCTTGGTGTGAATTGATGTGTAATTTTCTTACATGATTTCTTTTTTGTAGGACCAACATTCTACTTGCTATTAAGTAGATACTCCTAATCAATATGCTTTGGTCTGAGGCCTTCAAAATTACTTAAATTAATGTAATGTGCTAAAATATATATTTTATTCCAACAAATATATAAAAGAGCATGAGGGAACAACCACAAAGCCTCATGATATTGTATCCATGGCAGTTCATCCAAGATTATTTACTAGCAAATAAAAACAACAGGTCAAATTTTTTGAACAATCGCTGTATATTTTTTGAGAACTTCATGTGCATTAAAAATTTAATTATCAGGGCTGGGGTTGTGGCTCAGTGGTAGAGTACTTGCCTAGCATGTGTGAGGCACTGGGTTCGATTCTCAGCACCACATATAAGTAAATGAATGAAATAAAGGTCCATCAACATTTAAAAAATATTTTTTTTTAAATTTAATTATCGTAATGACCTTCCAGAATATATACTATTATCACCACTAAATTACAAACAGGGAAAATAAGGTCAGAAAATTTATGTGATGCTCTTGCCTACTTCATAGAATTTTCATGCCTATGAGAACTTACAAATTGGTACATGACATTGACTTCTAGGACAAAACAAAAATAGTCAATATGACACCAAAAGAATAGGCAAAAAAAGCCAAAATAGACAAGTAGAATTACATTAAATTTAAAAAACTCTCAAAAGCAAAGGGAAACAATCAGCAGAATAAAAAGGCAATGCACAGAATGGGAAAAAACACCTGTGAATCCTATATCCAATAAAGGATAAATATCCAAAATATATAAAGATCTCATAAAATTCAACAGCAAAGGAAAAAAATGGGCAAAGGAACTGAGTTAACATTTCTCCAAATATGTGCAAAGGCCAACAGGTATATGAAAAAGTGCTCAACCTTACTAATCATCAGGGAAATGCAAATTGAAACCACAATGAGATATCATCTCATTCCTGTTAGCATGGATATTATCAAGAAAACAAAAGATAACAAGCAATGGCAAGGATGTGGAAAATTGGAATCCTTGAACATTGTGGGTGGGAATATAAAATGGTGCAGCTACTGTGGAAAACTGTACAGAAGTTCCTCAAGAAATCAAAATTAGAACTACTATATGATCAAGGCATTACACTGCTGTGTATCTATCCAAAAATATGAAATCAAGATCTTGAAGAGAGAGCTATGCTCCCATGCTCATTGCAGTATTCACAATAACCAAGATGTAGAACTAGCCCAAGTGTCCCCAACAGATGAAAGGACAGAGAAAATGTGGTATACTCATACAATGGAATATTATTATATCTTTTTAAAAAGACGGAAATCCTACCAATTTGACAACATGGATGGATATAATATGTTAGTCACAGAAGGTCAAACACTACAGGATTCCTCTTACATGAAGCATCTAAAATAGTCAAGATATGGAAGTAGATAACAGAATGGTGGTTACCAGGGAATGGGAGAAAAGGGACATAAGGAGTTGTTGTTCAATGTGTATAAAGTTACAATTATACAAGATGAATGAGTTCCAGAAACCTGTTGTACAAGTTAGTGCCTATAGTTTCACAATAAGGTATTATGTGCTTAAACATTTTTGATAGGGTAGATCCCGTGTTAAGTTTGTTATCATAAAAATAAAACAAAGTGTCACAGTATTGGTGTGGTAAATGATATATTAAAATAATGGAGAACTAGATATAGCTAATGATATGGGCAACACTGTAGGTTGGTGTTTAGTGATGGCTGTAAAGACTAGACCACCAGAAGATGAATTAAAGCTGCTCCGCAAGGCTTTATTGAAAATACAGGCTCTCAGGCCGAAACCTCCCATCCATCAGAGTGTGGCAGGGAGAATGACACTGGGGCTCTGGTGTAGGGAGAATTCGAAAGGCCCGGTCAGGAAGGGGAGGTCTTGGGGCCAGGAAGAGAAGGCCAGAGGATAGGCCAGGAAAAACCGCTGATTGACAGGAGGCGTGTCTACTGGTGATGTCAGCGTCTGGCTAGCAGCTTCTTTTCACAGCTGCTGACTGCTGCTGCCCTGTCCAGTCCCTTTGATTGGACATCTTGGACCCTGATCCAACATAACAATGGCCATATTGGGGTTCATTGTGATGGTCAATCTTCCTCTGTGTATGTGTGGAATTCTCCATAAAATTAAGTCTAACATATACTACAGTTGGGCTTGGGATATGGTTCAGTGGTAGAGTGTTTGCCTAGCATGTGCAAGGCACTGAGTTCAATCCCCAGTACTACACACACACACACACACACACACACTGCAAATTAGCAAATGTAACCATATTTTTTTTAACATGATGCCAATTTAAAGGATACTTGGAAAGAACTAAATTTTTTTCCTACAAATTAAATTTTATATCTGCCTCCTCTTTTTCCTCTTCCCTTTCACAGTCATTCTAGTACAGTTCTCTATTACTTGGTCCCTAGATTCCTGCAATCATGTCCCTCTTAATGCTCCTTACTTCAACATCATTCAAAATCTATCCCTTCACCACTGCCACACTAATCTTTATTTCGACAGGCATAGAAGATTGATTTATTTCCCTGAATAGTTGGGGGTTTTTTGACACTGAAATAAAAGAATAAAAGATAAATATATTTACATTTATATGTGCACATATATTTATGTTTATGTATCTACATCTTAAAAATACAGCATCATGATGCATGTCTTTCATCTTAATAGGCCTATGGTATTTACTTCATTGGACCAACTTAATAGTGTCAATCATTCAGAAGTTGGTGATTTCAATATTTAAATGAAAGCACCTAATACATTTCTTTGCTTTCTCAAACTTAGTTCTTGACATTAAATCTAAACCAAATTCACTAACTTCTACACTTTGAGGTGTTGCTTAGGGGTAGTAAAGGAGCTTAATTTTGGGTTGTTTCAAAGTATCTGTAAAGACAAATAAATGAAAAAGATTTTGAAAGACCTAAGATGGTTGTTCTTTCTTTTGAGTTGCCTGTGCCTGCAGAGGATGAGGCTGCCTGAAAACTGGTGAGCAGGCTGAATCCATAAGCATTTACTCGGGCCCTTTGTCCCTTGTACAATGCTTTCCATAAAGCCTGCTTGTGTTAACCTCAAAGGAATGCAGCTTGCCTGGGGCCAAGGCCTCCACAGTACATCCATGAAAATCTGGATGTAGCAGGATGTACAATATCAATCTACACAGCAATACAAGGGCCCCTTGATAGGATAAACACCACCTCAGGACCAGGGCATTGTAAGATTCAGGGTAACATTGGATTTCTACTTTAAAAACACGCTTGCATTATCTTATGGAATCTCTAGCTCCATTAAATTGTTTTCTTCATCCAGATAATTTTATTCTATAACCCTAAACATTGTAGTATCTTAATTTCTATTGCATTAAGTTAGCTTTCTGTAGATGAGCTTTATCACCCCTTTTGATTTTCTTTAGGACCCACTACTCAAATAGACAAAGATCTAGCAAAATTTCTGAAAAAAACCTTTGGAATCTATGTGAGTAGAATACTTTGAAAACCTTTTTGTAGCCCTAAACTGACTTCTAAAAGCAATTTAATAAATACTTCTCAGCCTCTTTATTTGGGAAAACATTGACACTACTCTTCTTATTCTCTTCTTAACTTTTTGACTTCAAACTTTCTCAGTCCACACATTCATGCTGATTTTTCCAGAATTTAGTCTATGACATGTATCCAACAAGCTTGTTCTCAATGTTGTCTTTCAATTACTTTACCAAGCACCCCATTTCCTTTAACAAGCTCTCTCCTGGTTTCATTGCCAGCAGTGATCTGTCCAGGCACCCCTCAAATACTCTCTCACTCTCAACACCTTTCTCAAAATATCAACTCTTGCTGACATGAACAGAGAGTAACAAGAATTCTCATTCATTGCTGGTGGGAATGCAAAATTGGTACAACCATATTGGAAAACAGTTTGGCGGTTCCTTGCAAAATTAAACATAATTTTACTGTATGATCCAATCATCCTGCTTCTTCGTATTTACCCAAATGAGTCAAAAACTTGCATCAGTACAAAAACCTACACAAAGATGTTTACAGCAACTTCATTCATAGTTACCAAAAGATCTCCTGAATGGATAAACAAACTGGTGCAAAGGATATGATATTAAGATAAAAAGAAGTGAACTATCATGCCATGAAAAGACATGGAGGAACCTTAAATGCATATTCCTAACTGAAAGAAACTAATCTGCAAAGGCCAAACACTATATAACTTTTAGGAAAAGGCAAAACTAGGGAGATAGTAAAAATATTAATGGTTGTCAGGGGTTTAGAGAGAAAGAAGGATGAACAGGCAAAGCACAGAGGATTTTTAGGGCAGTGCAATTACTCTCTGTGATCATACAATGGTAGATATGTTATCAAATCCAGGTTCATTAGTTCATCAGATGGAAACTCAAAACCCAAGAGATGGGTGTTGGGGAAAAGGAAGTAGTCTTTATTGAGGATGCTAACAACCTGGAAAGAGGTAAACCCCTTCCAAATTTTGGCAAGGTAGGGAAATATTCATATGAGATTAAGTTAGGGGCTACGTGCAGAAATCAGCATTTCCCCAGAGCTGAAGTCAGGCAGTCTGGTGTTTTGACACTGACCAGAGATAATAATCTCCTAGTGACAGCTGATTCTTGAAACATGATGCCCCAGAATGTAGAGCAAGGTGAGTATCCATAGAATGAGAAGGAGTATAGGAATAAAGTTAGATGGAGTCACTGATGGTAGCAGCCTGTTACAGATACATGTCAAGCCCATAGAATGTAACACCAAGAGTGGACCCTAAGATGAACTAAGGGATTTGGGGCAATAGTGTATATCAATGTAGTTCATGAATTGTAACAGACGTCCCACTCTATAGGGACACATTGGTGGTGAGGGAGGCTGGAAAGGGGGATAGAATTTGGGGACATATGGGCACATTCTGCACTCTCCACTTGATTTTTCTCTGAACCTAAAACTGCTCTTAAAAATACAAGTTGAGTAATTAAATTTTTTTTTATTAAAAATAACAAATCTGGATCAATGCAGCAGAGGGCTGCCACACCCGCAGTGCTTCTAGATACTTACCATCTCGTATCCACTATGCACCCAGTGCGTCTATGCACCTCTGATCACCTCCTTTTCATGTTTTTTCTCCCCAACTATACCAAATTTTGAATTCTCTTAAGGTTTTCTACTTAAACCACACACCTTTACATTCATAAAGCAGAATCACCTGAGAAAGTGAGGATCAATGGGTAAGATCTCCATCAACTTCCTTTCTCACCACCTGTAAACATTGTTAGCATCTGTTCCCTACTCCCTGACTCTCTGAACCACCAATTCCTTCTGTGTAGAAGAGGGGTCTCTCCTTCTTTCCAAGAGACTCTCTATTATACTTCAGATTCCTCTTTTTGCCTTCAATGGCTCCTCCCTATTACCCACATGCATTATTCCACTGTATCCTTAACTGGATTTCAACTCTGAACTGACTTTCCCTCCTAGCATAAACATACTGAAACCCTTTCTCTTTCAGATAAAACACTCTCTTGACCCTATTGTTTACTAGAAAACTACAAACATCTAGTTGTGATCAGAACATTTTAGTTACAAGTGAAAGAAAACTCGACTTGAGTTACACAAAAGAGGAATTGGTTTACTCCAACCCAAGGAAGCAATGAACTACCAAAGTGTAAGAAGATTATGGGTACAGTCAAGACTTAGGAATATTGAGATTCAGTCGCCTGGATTCTCTCTATGTATCTCTACATGTTGACTTCATTTTCTCTCATTACAGTTGAGATTTCTTCACATGACAGGAAACCAGACTCCTGAATTTTACAAGGTACAGCTTCTGTCTTCATATATTTGGGCTGCTGTAACAAAACTGGGTGACTTAGAAACAACAGAAATTTATTTCTCACAGTTCTCAACTCTGCAAAGTCCAAGATCAAGACCCTGGCAGATTCAAAGCCTGGTGAGGGCTGGCTTCCTGGTTCATAGACAGGTGTCTCTCCACTGTGTCCTCACATGGTAAAGGGTAGACCTCTGGTCTCTTGAGCCCCTTATAAGGCATTACTCCTATTCATGAGATTTCCACCCTCATGACCTCTCAAAGGCCTGACCCAGTATCACCACAACAGGGATTGGGTTTCCACATATGAAATTTTGTGGGGAAGTGTACAAACACATCAGTCCATAGTAGTTTCTCTCAAAAGGAAGGACCTAACCTTTGTTCTCTGGAACTCACATTAAAACCTCTGGAAAAGGACCCCTTTGTTTAGCTTGGATCTAGTACTCAACATGGATAAACCACTGTGTCAAGGGGAAATGGATCCAGTTGTTCAGGGGGTTGCCCTAGAGTCAAGCAACTGAAGTCAGGTAAGAAGTTGAATACTCTGGTAGCAGCACTATGGTAGCATGTGAATGGTAGCAATTCCAAGGAGGAGGAAGGAAATACTAGAGAATTCCTCATTGTAATACGCCCTTCATTCTCACCACTCAATTGAAATGCTGCTGATACAGGAAATATTACCTCCATATTACCAAATAAAATGGAAAAAAATTCTGCCTTATGGCAACTCTCATTTATCACTTAATCATTGTTGAACACTTCTCCCACTTAAAAGGTTTTCCTTCCTGGTTGATGAAGTACCATTCAGTCCTGATATCTCATCTCTGTAAATTCCTCCATCTTGTCTATTGTAAGTTTACTTTTCTCTGTTAGTTCCTTTTCCCCCAATATTCTGGAATATAAACTCTGGCTTGTTGTAATAGCTTCATAGGATTTGCTCTGGTTTGATAACTATGTCCCTTAATTTATCTTTATCATGGCTAGTAAAGTGAACACAATAAAATAGAAATTGAAGTCCTTCTTTTTTAGCTTTGAGAATAGTTCCCTATAGTTTTACATGTAATGTTCAAATTTCTGAGCTCAGCACACTTAGTGTTTTGAACCCCACTCACTATGTCTCCTTTTACTCCCACCCTGTCTAGAGTCACTGACTGAAACTTCTATGTCTCTGTCTTTGTTTTAGTTAGCTTCTCCATTGCTCTGACCAAAGGCTAGATGAGAACAATTTTCAGAAGGGAAAGTCTATTTGGAAGCTCATGGTTTCAAAGGCCTCTCTGTCCACAGACGGCCAACTCCATTTGCTCTGGGTCCAAGGTGAGGCAGTACATCATGGTGGAAGAGTGAGGCAGAGGAAAGACGCTTAGGACAGAAGCAGAGAGATAAAGTTCCCTCACCATAGACAAAATATATACCTCAAAGGCACACCCTCAGTGACCCACCTTCTCCAGCCACACCCTACCTGCCTATAGTTACCACATAGTTAATCCATATCAGAGAGTTAAAGTACTGAATAGGTTAAAACTCTCATAACCCAACCCCTAAACTCGCATACATGAGCTTTTAGGGCACACCTAATATCTAAACCATAACAGTCCTTTTTCTGGGAAGAGAATTTCTTTACTTCTAATCTGTCTGTCTCTTTGTTGCTTTTGTTTTACCAGATTTCTTCTAACTCGCTCTTGATTTTCCTTAAAATTTGGTTCAACAAGAATAGATTATGCAATGAATGGTTTTCAGGAAGGACAAAAGGCTATTAAAATGCCTTAAAATTAAGTTACAGCTTCACTTATTTAAAGTCATCAAAATTAATCTCAGATGCAGTTAGAAAGATGTATAATAAGCTATAAACAGGAGAAAATGAGAAAATTAATGATTTGTCAGTGAATGGTTACATTTCTGAAGGGGTTAATTAATTTTAAAAATTAAAGTTTACATTTTAAAAAGAAAATATTAACAGATTTATTTAAGTAAAAGTTTAGATTTGGGGTAGCTCAAACAAAAACAAAAGTAAAAGGCAAACAGCAAACTGCAAGAATATGTAAAACAGACTCTCTCATACTATTCACAATATATATACAGCTCTTGCAAATTAATAATGAAAAGACTGACCTCAGAAGCAAAATGAATTTAAAGAACATGGATAAAAATAAATATATTTTTAAGTGAAGATAAATAGACCAAAGTTTAATAGTGTTACTATAAAGTCACTGAGATAAGAATAATTTTTAGTTCTTATTTTTCTCTGTATTGTACAAAGTTCTCACAATTAAATATTTTATTTTGAAAAGTATTAAGTATGCATAAAATTGGTCTGTACAGCAGTATTAAAAATGGTGAAAAATTGAAAACAACATATGTCTAGGAGTAGTCAAGGATTAAGCATTTTAAAAGTCTTCTCAAAAAGACTTCCGTCACATGCTGGATTAGGTTCTAATTCTGTGGCTAACAAAGTTCTTCAGACTCAGCCGCTGCTTCCTTTTGGCTTCATCAGCAGCTGCTTTCCTAAACATAATCCAATCAAATATATCTGGTGAACTTTTGACTCTCCTCTCTCTCTTTCAAAGGCACCTGCAGTCACCCATGGATGCTATGCTCTGCATCTGGCCCTTTAAATTGCTGAACCAACTCTGGACTGCCATTTCCCCCTTGTCTGCCACGTGGTTCTTACCTTGCTTTCAGGACTTCAAGCATTATTTCAGTGATTTTTTTTTTTAACTTCCCCAAGCAGAGTGAGATACTTTGGTTGCCATGTTCTTACAGAACCCAGTGTGTCAGTTCAGGTCCAAGCCTGAGTGAAGAGGAAGATTTACTAGAAAACAAGTCTCTGGAAGATAGAGGACAAAAGAAGCAGGAGAAGTGGGGAGGGGCTACAGACTGTGATGCAAGTCTAAAGCCTGGAAGAGAAGAGAGTGTGAAGGAAGGAAGCCTAGGGACACTGCAGTGACAAATCCCAAGCAGCCCATCACAGACTGCCACAAAGAGCTCAGCACTGGGCAGTGACTGGGCCCTACCTCCATTGCTATGTTCAGTCTTTGGTGAGGGCTGTCCACCAAGGGTGAAAGGTCAGCTCAAATGCTGTAACAGATCCTGAATTTGTTGCAACTGATTGCTGTCACTTAAATTCCCTCTTTGTCATAAATCTTACCTTAAAGACAAATCTAAGTGACACATCAGCATGACTGCATGCCGTGAAATACAGACTGCAAAATTCTGACACTTCTTGTTTACCTGTCTTTCCTCCTCCATAAGTTAAAAATAAACAAAATTATAAAATTCAAGTAATAAATTTAAAAGTATTTGTTAATTTTTTCACATATATAAGCACTATCTTATTTATGTTAACATCACAAGATTTATGCTCCACAAACATTTGCAAAATATGAATATGTGAAGACAATAAAAAACAGTATAGCGATCTCTCCCCAAAGTGTTTTATTTAGCTTTGTGAGAACATAAACCATAAAGAAAGTATATTTTCTACTCTGACTTCTTCTTGTATTAATTTCATCTCACCCACTATTTGCCTGCAGTTTTCTAAGCAATGATTGTAGAGAAGTGACTGACCTAAGTACTGAGTTCAAACAAAAGCAGCTAGAATATCGATATTGTTATTCAAGCTCAAGGGGCCAGAGGCACAACCACTGTCGTAAACATTTATCTCACTCTCAATCCATGAGATATTCTTAGTTAAGCTTCCACTTCATTGAGAAAATGGCGGCCACCTGCCAGACCCCTTCATCATCTTTCATCCATTTGAAAAGCTCCTTAAAAACCATTAGTATATGAAGACATAAAGAATTGTGGGAGTGGCAGGTATGGAGCAACTCACAACATGCCAAATATTGCACTGTGTAATTCTTCCCAAGCTCAAATAAGGAGGTGGACCTCACAGAGGTTATGTGAGTGTTCAAGCCAAGTCTCATTATTAGAGCAGAGATTTAAAACCAAATTTATTTGACTCTCAAACATAAGCATTTTAATCCTCACAACACCACAGACTATTGCTATTTGAACCCATAAATTCCTATTTGAACCCATAAAAAATCTAGGTCAATCTAAAGCAAATCTCTGTTCCACCTTTCAAGAAGATTTTTATCTATCACATCAGACACTTTTGGAAAAATTAGACTAGTTGATCCCTGAAGGCAAAATCATTTGAGTGTGACTTGCAAGGCATTATTAAGCAGTCTAGTTAAGGTTTAGCTATTTTTAGAATTAAAGCAATGAATTATTCTCTCACAGTCAGTACCACTCCTTTCTAATTGCTATTAAAAAAGCTAAAAATTTACCAGATATGTATGATGGAGCTATGTCTAGAAAATTCTATGGAATCAAAAAAAATTTAATTTGTCTTTAAAAATCTGAGGCAATCATTCAATAGAAAATCTCATAAACAACCTCTTTATTCTTAGATGAATGTGCACACAGTTAAAGAAATTATTGTTAGTTGTATTATTACTTTCCATGTGGTCATTATAATAAGGGACTCAAATAAACCTCCAGCCTAAATACATATTCATTAATTTGTTATAAGAGTTGTAAGTAAAGCTAACTTTAACACAGCATCTATCTTATTATTTAGGAAAGCTTAGTTAATTATGTTCAGGTTTTAAGGATAGAATTGGATTGTAGTCTTCTTCCTGTATCCCCATGGGACCTGTCTGAAATTTTTCTCAAGTAAATGCTTGCTTTAAAGGACCATTTCTCACCCTTGCAAGTGTGGAAATAAATCATTGGTGTAAACTTGAAACTGCCTAGTGCAATTTTTATGGAAATAACAATGGCAGTTCAACAATGGAACTGAGGGTGGGGGTACAAACTGTTATAAATACATCACTAATAACGTCAGTGTATTTCCCTTGTCTTCCACATGGCTATCTCTGGGGAAATAAAAGCTCTGTTACACACTCACTTGAATTCCTGTCATTGTGCTCTGTCCATCAGTCTCTGATGGCTGAGGTTATCATCTAGTGTGCCACATGCAGCCACTGACTTAGACCTGAAATCAATGGGGAAAAATAAAAGATTATTTTTTCTTAGAACAGAAGAGGCAAATGATTGATGGACTCTGTAATCAATCAGAGTGAACCAAAAACAACCTAGCCACAGGACAAATCTTAGCTAGAAAAGCAGAGATTTCCAAAGGAAACAATATTAAATATAAACGCTTTCCTATGTGTTGATAACTGTATTTGTTTCAAGTTTCTAAATCATTGAAAGTGATGACATATCCAGCTTTACAACAGGCCAAGTGCATCATTTCCTTCCCTCTCTCCTCTGTGCCCGCCCTGTCCATTTAAGAAAAGAGCTGAGGACAGCAAACTCTATGAGATTGTATTCTAGAACTTTAGTCGGGCTTATCCTGGGGGATTTCTAGCCTTTTCTTCAGATAACAACTATTGTACAGAGAAGCAAGTCTACAATTTCTCTGCAGTACTTCTGAATTTGCTTCTTGAGATGTTTCTCTGTGTATAAATTCTTCAGTTACTGGCTTTCCAGGGATTTTATTTTCTAATTATTGGTGTTCAGCCATGAGTCAGGGTTTCTGGCACAGGAGATCTCTCAAGGAATGAGAAATGACGCCAAATAGTGGCAAAACGTGACTGTCTTGGTCTGATAATTCCAACATCTACATCATATCTGAGTCAGATTCTGATGCCTGATTTGTCTCTCTGGATTATATTTTTTCTTGGCTTTTTAGGATGCCTTGTAGTAATTTGTTGAAAGCTGAACCTAATGTATCAGATAATAAGAACTGAAGGAAATAGGCTTTTAGTGTGAGGTTTTACATCAATCTGGGAGAGGAGCAGTGTTTGACATTTGTGTACCTGTAGATGCTAGAGGCTTTGAATTCCTCTGCTGTCTTTGCTTTTGCTTCCTGTGTTGACCTGGGGATTTCCTAAGTCCTGCTCCTCAGTGAGAGTCTGAATCCTACAGCTCTCTCTGCTACCTCTGTTCTACTAGAGCTCAGTTTATGTAGCTTCTGATCCAAGTAAGTAGTTACCAGCTATGACTCTCTGGATTTTAATGTTTGCCCTGTGATCTCAGTTCTCTGATACATCAAAACTCAAAACAAAACAGTTGTTCAGCTTTTTTTGCCACATGGATGAGAGTGATAACTAGTAAGCTCTTTACAAAATTTTGGAGCTGGAACCCAAAACCTACATTATTGCCCTGGGAATCAGCAAATAGATTTATTTGTTTGCTCAGAAAGAATATGTGATTGCTCCAACATCTTCCAAGAATTTTAGATTAGTTTTTTGTAATATTTTTTAAGTTGTAGATGAACACAATACATTTATATATTTTATGTGGTGCTGAGGATCAAACCCAGTGTCTCACACACGCAAAGCAAGTGCTCAACCGCTGAGCCACAATGCCAGCACTAGATTAGTTTCTGGTTTTTTTGGGGGGGGGGCGTGTTTTATCTGTTTTTGTTTTTTAACACCAGAAAGAAGACTTCTACATACTTTCAAAAGTAAAAATCAGCTATACAAAACAAAAAGCACATGCACAAAGTCAACAAACCTATACATCCCTGTAAAACAACACCTTTCCACAACAGAAGGCATTGTGCTCACAATAACCCCAATAAAGTCATGCAGTTGTACAATAACTATACCTCTTCCAAGATTGCACACTGGGAAATTTCCCTACCAGAACAGTTACCTAACAATTCTTTCACTTCTTTGTTTGAAATAGCGATAGCAAAAGTATTTTACAGTTGGATCTTTAAATCCAGTCTCACAGTCTATTAGTTGCATGAAGTTCATCCTTACTTCTGGGATTGGCTCCTGCCCAACTTGCAAGTACTCATCTCCTCGTATCCAGGTAAAGCGAATGACTTGCTTTTCACTAAATATGTTTTGGCTCCTTTATTCAGGCTACTTCTACCCTGGAAATACTACTGCCTCCCTTCTACCTTTTGAAATTCCCTTCATCTTTTAATTAATGATAACAGCTTCATGAATCTATTCAACTCTATTTGAGAATTTCTGTCTTTGAACCACACAGCTTTCTTTAATGCTTCTTTTATGCACTTACTATACTTTAAATTTAGATGTACTTACTTCATCTTCTCTAGTAAGAAATGAGCTCTAATTTCTTTTAAGATACAGATTATATACAACGCCCTATACATGGTAAAAAAAAATTGCCAATATGATGTATGAAGAGAGATCTACTTTGTGCTGGGAACTGTGAGTCTATAAAATTCATTAAATTGTATAATCTCGGGGTTGACAGCAATCACACACATATAAAGTAATAGAGTAGATGGGTGCATGCAGGAAATGGATTCTACCGATAATTAAGCCGTTATGTTAGCTCAGTTCAATATTCAGGGCCAAGAATCCTCTTAACACTCTTTGAACAGCATTTCCCTTAGAATATTATAGCTCATGCTAGGGCTCTGTCCAGTCATACAACTGGGTAAATCTCCCATAAGATTGGCATTTTAGCATCATAAAAATCATTGAGTTTGAAATTTTAAAGATTTCACTTGGCAATCTGTCTTCTAGCCTTTTTAATTAAGCGTGAAATAAGAGTTCACCCCACAAACTTCAGTTTAAATTCTGGAAAGTGAATATGTAGCCTGAATTCAACCAACTCCAGTATTGAAGTTTCATTTTCTTAGAGATGCTGAAATTCCTATGTCTCTCCTGAATTTGTCTCAGTGTAAAAGAAATGGACTGTATTAAAGATATTTAGCAAAGGGCTGTAGCTGTCTTTGTAGGATGGAATGTTCTAGAAAGATCCATTTACTTATTTAAGAAACAAAGAATATGCCTTCTGAACTTAGAATAGTGGGTATATTTCTGATATCTGAAGTCAGGAAGCAAATAGCGAAGTGTTCATGGAAAAGAAACTAAGATAATGAAAGAGAAATTAAGGCTTCCAAATATAATTGGATCTCATAAATCAGAATGATAAAGACTATGAGGAGGATGTGATAAAAATTTATATAGCAAATATGACTGACTAATTTTAAAACAATAAAACTAGGAAATATCTTTTAAAGTTTGAAATCAAAAGCACTATTATTTATGAAGTTCTGATACCAGTAAGAATTAATGCAGTGAGGCTATATGAAAAATTAAATAGGGTAAGGAAGAGTTTCTGTAAAGCAATAGACAGGTTCCATGGATTATAAAGAAAGAGAAGAAATCTGTGAATAGTGAATAGAAAAGTCTGTTATAATGGAGATTACCCCTAATATTTAGACTTTTTAAATGTCATTAGTTTTAATGATGGTCAACACCCTATGTGGACATTTAAGTTGGTGAGATTGATCAAATCTAATAGGTACGAGTGTTTCTGTATACCAGAGATAATTAATGTAAGTCTTTGTTCTCATTTACTATTATCAATCCAGCAAAATATTACTCTATAAAACAAAGTTTTATACATTTTCAGATATATTAAATCAAACAATAATTTTTGTAGGAGGAGGTAATAGTATTTGACTATGTAAGAACTACAATGAGCAGCAATTGTTTAAGTAAGGAACTGAGTTCTATTTTAGGCTGATGCTGCCTTAAATGGCAGGCTAACCATTTCCTTCAAAGAAAGAACTTTCATAAAAATGTTCAACATCTCTAGCAATTAGAGAAATCAAATCAAATCAAATCAAAATTACTCTAAGATTTCATCTCACTCCAGTCAGAATGGCAGTTATCAAGAATACAAACAACAATAAGTGTTGGCAAGGTTGTGAGGGAAAAGGTACACTCATACATTGCTGGTAGGACTGCAAACTAGTACAACCAATCTGGAAAGCAGTATGGAGATTTCTTAGAAAACTTGGAATGGGACCACCATTTGACCCAGCTATCCCACTCTTCGGTCTATACCCAAAGGACTTAAAAACAGCATACTACAGTAATATAGCCACTTCAATGTTTTTTTTTTTTTTAATTTTTTTTTTTTAGTTGTAGATGGACACAATGTCTTTATTTTATTGGTTTGTATGTGGTGCTGAGGATCGAACCCAGGGCCTCATGCATGCAAGGCAAGCACTCTACCACTGAGCTACAATCCCAGCCCCACTTCAATGTTTATAGCAGCTAAATTCATAATAGCTAAACTGTGGAACCAACTTAGATGCCCTTCACTAGATGAATGGATAAAGAAACTGTGGTATATATACACAATGGAATATTACTCAGCAATAAAAGAGAATAAAATTATGGTATTTGCAGGTAAATGGATGGAGTTGGAGAATATCATGTTAAGAGAAATAAATCAATCCCTAAAAACCAAATGCCAAGTGGATAAGTTCTCTGATAAGTGGATGCTGATCCATAATGCAGGAGAGGGCACAGGAAGAATAGAGGAACTTTGGTCAAAGGAAAGGGAGGGGGGCATGGGTACAGTAAAGATTGTGGAACGAGATGGACATCATAGCCCTAGCTTCATGTATGACTGCATATATGATGTGATTCTACATCATGTACAACCAGAGAAATGAAAAGTTGTGCTCCATCTGTGTAAAATGAATCAAAATGCATTCTATTATCATGTATACCTAAGTAGAATAAATTTTTAAAAATTTTAAAAAAGAAAGAACTTTCAGAGTAGTAATAACAATTTGTAATATATTAAGCAGACCTTTGCACAAACAAAATATTCGCTGAACTAATCTTGTCTGTTAGTATAAGGAATATAAAATAATTTTAAATAATTAAATCTGATAAGAGAAGGTTTGTATAACTTAGAAATCAATGATTGCATGACACTTTTTCTGAAATTGTCACCATTCTCGATTTTTTCTATTGATTTGAATTGGCCCCTTGTTAATCCTCTAGACATTGTCTAATAATGGAAAAAAAAAGCTTAGTGACAGTTTAGTTTTTATCTAAATGTGAGATATGAGTAAATATAGTCATTTCTAAGGTTGGGTGCATTATTAATTATTTATATGATGATGATAATTGGCCTTCAGTTGCTACAAACATAGCCGTAAATGATTCAGATTTTCTCCCTTATTAATCTGTGCAATGTGATCAAAGAAAGGAGAAACATTATGAAAGGTCTGTTTGACATATCCAAGAAGTATGGCTAATGGTTAAGGTGAATATTTTTAATTCAGAAACTCTCTTTCAAGAAACTCCCTTTCTTGGGTTTTCGAAATCACCTTCTTGTCTACAGAGCTTTGGGCAAGTTATTTAACCTCTCCTCCCTGAAATTCCTCCTCTGGAATTAGCTGTCTCGGAGTTGTTGTGAAGATTAAGTGAGATAATACAGAGCACTAGAAACATGGTTTGGGTCATATAATAAAGCATAAAGGCAGTGATCTTAAAACTGTGTCAGATTGCAATTATAATATTGACAAAGACTCCTATCTCTGTTCACTAATATTTATTAAATTACAACATAATATTAAGCTTACTCTATACTTCTTTACTCAAATGCCATTGTGTGTAACTATGTTGGTTTATTTAAACATTAGTTCATACTGATGGAGCATTTATTATGTGCCAAATGGATTCCAGAGTGTGAAACAACTGTCCCTGTCCTACTGTCCATAACCAGTAGGCTTCCCATTACCAGCATCTCTAACCCCTTTTTAAAAGTGTTCAACCATGGTTCTGTTCCAGCTTTTCAACCCCAATTCTGGTGACATGTGCCCCTCATTTAACCTGTTTAAGAGAAACCTCCACATTTGTAAAATAAACATGAGGTTGTGGTGAGAAAAATGAACTAGCAAATAGGGAAAAGTCGTGAACATCTTGCAAGCCTTAGCAATTTGATACGACACTAAAGGAACTTTGACATTATGCATGTGATAGAGCAACTAATTAACAGTACAATTCAAGCAGATGGGGCACCTTGTGAACAACAGTCATTTCCAGACATGATTTTCCTCAGAACAGAGAATAAACAAATCTCCCATACCATCTCTGCCTTGTTAGGAAGTCTTTCTTCTAGAAATAACTATGAGTATCTATTAGAAGTAAAACAAACAAAAATGTATCCAATAGACATCTCAATTCTCCTTGTTCTGAATCACTGGACTGCTTCTCAAATCTCTTTCCTTCCTCAGCCTCTGATTCCCTTCCCTCTTTGAATGTGTCTTCTTAGTCTTTTTGTGGACTGGAAATCAGTACTCACTCTTGGTACCAACTCTGGATCACAGCATTCCACTTAACTACTGATACCTTTCAAATATGTATCTGCATTTAAGACCTTTATCCTGAGCTCTGGACGCACAACTCCTTTTCTCAACCAGACATCACACCTGGATATCTTCCAGGCTTCATAAATTAAACTAATCCAAACACGAAGCTATCGGTTTCCCCCAAATTTCCAGGCTTCCTCCCTTAATGAATAGTATCAGATAATACCACAGAGATCTCTCTTTTCATTTCCCTCAGTTCACACACAGAAATCATATCTTTTTAAAAAGTGTTTTATTAGTGCATAATAGTTATACTTAATAGGGGGTTCATTTTGACATAATCATACATGCATGGAGTATAATTTGCTCCATTTCAGTCCCCAGTACTTCCTTTTTTCCTTCCCTCCTCCCTCCCTTTGCTCCTCTTCATCTATTTATTTATTTTTTAAATTGGTACTTTATAGGTATACATAAAGATGGAATTCACTGGAACTTTTGGGGGACACCTCATATTCAAACCATAACATACCTTCCCTATGAAAAGTTTCTCATCGAATACCTATAATAAATCCCCTTTATGGTGAAGATCATATCTAATTCCCCTCTGTACATCCAACTACCAAAATCTAGCATTGTGCCTGAAACCTAGTGGTTAATTAATAAGTATTTGTATGAATGTGCAAACAAATTGATGAATGAAAAGCTGCAGCACTGGTGGATTTCAGCATGGTGTGGATTCCATAAGAACATGATCTTCACATAAGAATTTTAAGTCCAATGTGTTCCCACAATGTAAAAGCATGTCTAGGGAGGAGAGTCGCATGCCTTTGTTGAGCGCTCACAATGTGCAAATTTTTGCCTCATTATCTCACTTAATTTGCACAGCAGTTCTTTAAAAGAGACATCATGGAATGCCTACAATTTGCAAAGCAGATTTTTCATGATTTCATTGAATCTTCTCAACCAATTTGTGGGGGAGATATTATTTTAACCAATGTACTAATGACAACACCAAAGCTCAGAGAATTTTGATAATTTGCTGAATATCAAACAAGCTAAAAGGCTTATTACCTAGTTCTCCACTCACCAGAATAAATTTTCCACAAGTTAAATTTTGAAGTACAACCTATCTGTGATATCCATAGGTGTTTTAAATTGGACATATGAGTTGCTAGTGTGTTAGGTTTGCTACAGAAACAATTCCAAAAAAGGATATTTGCAGAGCCTTCAATTCAAAATAGCCCATGTCATCACCATTTCTTAAACATACATAATGAAGCACAAGGGAAATTTGTATTTTTTAATACTTGGCCAAACATCAAGAGTTTACTTCTTTTATGTGATGTATCCTTTACTTGGCCATGACAGATTTATTACTACTGGATGTTCTCCAAATGTCATTATGCTTCCTGATTTATTCATTGGTTTTAATCTTAGAGTTAGTGGAATTGAACTTGAAAGTTGTATAATTAAAACATGAAAGTTGAGCTCTGTCTAAAAAGGGATTAAAAGAAAAACTGCTTTTGCAAATGTCAATTATTGGAAAGATTCACTTAATGTTTTGTTTCGGGTTGCATTTGTTGCCCTTGCCAGCAAGTATGTCAATGAAAGGCAGGCAAAGGATCTGTGAGTGGACCTGGACACATAGTTTGAATGTAAGCCTGACCAAAATATAGAACTAAAAGCTTGGGATTGGAGTCAGATGGCCCTGGTCTCAGGTCCCAGATCTGTCTGTTGTTTATTTGTGCCCCAATCACAGGCACGGATTTATTTCTCTGGGCCTCACTAGTCACTTAATAAAGTAAATAAGTGACTGACACATCATTGTGGTTTCACTTAATTGACAGAAACTATTTCCATCACTATTGTTTTTAATAATAAACCTTGCTAACTAAACAGAAACCAGTGTTTTTCATATTTTTTCTACATGTCACTATGTAGATGTTCTCATTGAGTCAAATCAGGGAGAGACCCTAGAAAGGTTGAAGGAGAGATGGAAGTGTCTTCTGAGCATCTTGGGTCCCCAATCCTGGTTCCATCCCTCATGTTTGTGTGCTCTTCAGCCTTCCTCTTCCGAGATGGCATCCAAAGCACAGAACTCCTCTCTTCACTCTTGGATCTATTCCTACCAACTAACTCTCTCTGCTTTTTCCTTTTAACAATTCTCCCAGATTGTTATGTCTGTATTAAAATCAGATTTTGATATTACTTTATCTTATGTTTATAAGAATTAATCCTACGGCAAACAATTGCATAAAAATTAATTTTGTCAATGAATACTTCTTGCCGGAGAGAACAGTTATTGTATGACTCAAGCTACAGGAATCATCACATTTAGCCGGAGATAACTGGTAATAAGGAGAAGTATATTTAATAAAATCAAGGAAATTAATTCACCTTAAGCAATCATAGCTAATCATCCTATACTTTTAGGACAAGGAAATCCCACATGGTCCCTTTTTCTCATTTTTTTCTTTGGTTCTCAGAAGAGGAAAGATACAAAATATATGGAGATACCAATACAGTTTTCCTAAAAGTGAATGTCTATAAAGATGAACAAATATCCATTTAAATAACAGACTGTTCAAGAAGGAAAACAAACAGATTATATTAGTTGAGGTAAGCAGTTTGAAGAGTGTTTGATGTTAAGTGCTCTAAAGGCATGGAGTTAATTCTTAATTATGGCAAAGATAGGATTCAAAACATGTTTCAGGATGAGTTATTAAACATATTCATTGGCAGTCAAGGATAAAGTCATGACTAAGCCATTGTTTCTAAAGCTAGGAATTAGTGACCAGGTTCCACATATGGCTCAGATATTTATTTCTTAAACTATTTGTTTACTAAGATGATATTCTATGCTATTTTGTGTTTCTTCATTTCGATGTTTAAATAATTTTTCAGTTTTTGATAAGCAGAAGAAAATTTCTTGTTGTATTATGTGTCTGAAAAAAGTCAAGTTCCCCACATTGTGGGTCATACAATCTATGCAGTACATGTTGAGAATTCAAAATTGAATTGTAAAATGATAAGACAAAAATTCCATCTAAAAATTATATAATGCAGCCTTTATAGGCCTTGTCATGAGTTCCTGACAGTAAAATTCTCAACAGCATTCTTGCAGTCCAGATCTTCTATAGGTAATTTATATCTTAAAAATGTCGCAGATCAAGACTCTGTCCCCTCATTTTACCTTGCACACAGCCACCCACTCCTCTTGTTGGACTCTGATGAAAGGCACTAGATTTGGATTAGAACTGATTTTCCATCACAAGTAAAGTAGAAAAATACAGATAAAACCTGAAAATATCAAGGAAATATTTTAACTATAGAGGAAAACAATGATGATCTCAAATGAAAATAATTGGCATCATGTAAATTGATTCTCTTGAAGATGAAAAGACACTTTTCATCAGCAGGTTGTAGGAAGCTGTCAAAGAACACACAGAATTCAGACGCAGAAGAACACATCCTCTAACCTAACATATTCCAAAATACTGTAGCCAGCAGTAAAAGACTGCAAAATCCTGTGGTGTCCATAAAATGAACAAGAGCTATGTGCTGTGGAAGTCTCCAAACCCTAACCAAAGTGGTCCAACACACAGTGCCAAAGAGATATGAGGATACAACCCAAGAATGATGAATATAACTGCACCATGCACTCCTGAAGAGCCTGGATTGGCCTGCAGTATTGCTATATTTCTACTGTGCTCGTGGTTAGTTAATATGTGTCTACTGAACCCATAAATAAAACAAAGGGAGAAGTGATCTAAGATGACTGCATCCAATCACTGACTTTGAACATTGCCAAAGTGCACAAAATAGAGTGATTTAAAAACACTACTACTAATAATTTGTATCTGTACATGTATATTGGTAGCTGTAATGCTTTGAGATCTTCGTAACTAGTTGTGTCTTGGCTTTGGCTTCTTTTTAGTTACCAGTTCTACAACGTGGAATCATCGGGCACTTAGCTTTGTTTTTAAAGTTTCCCTTATTATGCTGTTGTGTAAAATACTTAGAACCAGGTAGAATCTTCTTGCAAGATGAGTTTTCCCAGATTAAAAAATAACTGCTCCAAAGGACACCATGTGTACTCTAACCTAGAGAAGACAGAAAGAACAATGTGAAAAGAAACAATATAGAAGCATTATCTAATTATGTATAGCCTCACAAGTACAGGCTGGAAAAAATTCAAATGTTTTTTGATGAATGAATGACTGAGTGAAATGAATGCAGAATTATATAGGATTAAATGATAATTTTATTAGGAATCTAAGTGTCAAGAAAAAGAATTATTACACAGAGGAAACACTCCAAATAAAAACTATGGCAAACCATTCCCCCTCAGATAGGAAATGTGTGGTAAGAATGAGTAACCAAGTCCATCAATGAGTCTATCACTGCTGCATCACCCCCTTCCCACTTCCCCCGCCCCAAGGTGGGCAACCCAGCACCTGAGCCAGAACTAAAGATATCAAAAAATCCCTCTCAAAGTCACAAAGTATTTGGAGCATTTATCTCTGCAGAGCAAACTCAGGTGTCATGATGAAAGCTGCCCTAAATTATTGCTTTGCAATAATTTTTCTGCTAATTTTCTCTGGTGATTGATGTATTGCTATTTACTAAGTGTCTCTTCCCCTCACTCACATCAGGATCATTGACTAGTTAACTTAATCATGTGATCAAGCTGGAGAAGTTTGTCTAAAGTGCCTTGATATTTTCATGTGTTTAAAAAGCACTTAGCTGTAAATAGGTGGATTTAATGTAACCACATAGCTTCCTAATGAAAAAACAAACGTTAATATGTAATGTTTTTTCATTGTTTACTGTCATTCAGACTTTAGTTTACATTTTATCTTCAGCAATGTGATTTCTACTAACAAGTCAAATATTTGGGAATCTATGTATATATACATACACACACGTGTGAGTATGTAAGTTATAAATATTTATACATGGCTATGTAAAAAATAAACCACTTTATAAAAAGGAATGGCTTTTCTTTTAACCTACGTCAAAATCACTTCACTTTTGTAAACTATATTCTATGCCAATTTTCTAACTCTTTCAAGTATGATATTAATACCTATGATGTTAATAGATAATATGCTTCTTAAATCTTTTATGTGACAGTGGTTTTCTTCTTGTATCCATAAAGTGAGACCACACATAATGATATAAAGCTCCTATTAATTCAGTAACTTTTAAAATGGCTTTCTCATTCTTTGTGAATATATAATATATATAATTTAATTCTGTTATTTGATAAATATTTACTAAGTAACTATTGTTTATCTGTGCAAAAAAATTATCACAAAATTTAGCAGCCTAAAACATTTAACTTTTATTATATCACACAATCTCTGAGGTCAAGGCCAGAGTGATGTACAGGGTTTCTCAACAGGTTGTAGTCAAGCTATTAAATGTAGATTTAGTCATCTGAAGTTTGCGTCAGTCCTGAAGATCCACTACTCCCCAGTTTATGTGCATGAATGTCAGCCCATTAAGTTTCAAGTTTTCAATTCTGCAAATATTTCAGTGAAACTGACCCAGGTGAATCAAAATAGAGCTTATATATATATCTTTATTAATTAAATAGATTGCCCTATAAATAGGACACCAGGACAATGTAGTATATCTTTTACATATAAAAGTTGTCCTATAAATAGGACATTGGGCAACTATGACATCTGGGAAACTGGGACAAAATGGATTTAATAAGCTTCAGTTCATCATTGGCTATTGGCCAGAGGCCTCATTTACTTCATGTGAATACTCTCTATAGGTAAGCTCATGAAGTGACAGTTGACATTCCTCAGATAGTATAGGACAGGGGAGAAAAGGAGAGGAAATGAAAGAAAGAAGAAAGGCAATGATCTAATCTTGTACTCTTTCATGATCTAATCTTGGAATCACATACCATGAATTCTGCCATATTCCTTGTAGACTTATGTTCTAGTGATGTGAGAAAGACAAACAGGGGCTGGGATTGTGGTTCAGCGGTAGAGCGCTTGCCTTGCATGCGTGAGGCCCTGGATTCGATCCTCAGCACCACATACAGAGCAATAAAATAAAGACATTGTGTCCATCTACAAAAAAATTAAAAAAAAAAAAAAAAGAAAGACAAACAGATAGAAAAGTGCAATAGAGGGATTGTAACAGAGGGAGAGAGTGATGGAATAGGGTTTATTTTAGATAAGTAGATAGTTAGTGTAGATCTTATTCATGGTTTGGGGGTCAGTCTTAACTACTTTGATTGCAATGCCTATTTAAAGATTCCCACTGAAAATAATTTGACAAAAAGAGAGGGTTTCCTAAAACACTGCACTATTGCAACCCTAAGAGAAAGTAGTGCTATAGCTTGGGTCTCAAAAAAGCTATAAGGAGACTCAAAGCCAACAGAGCTCTTCTCCAGCCTTCTTGACTAGGTGGCTACATTATTCTAATTGTGCACGGACCTCTACCATTTAATGGAAGCCACCAATATCCCTCATGAAAACTTGCTTTCCTAGTCTACATTAAAACAAATAATCAAAGACAACAACAACAAAAAAATGATAACCTCAAAGAAAAACTTTGATAGGATGACTTGGGGCAGGTACCCCCACTTAAAGCCAGTAAGACTGGGTCATATAGTACAAAAATAGTGTCTCAGTAGGTGAAGGATGGTAGCCCAGGAATGTCCAAGTGAAGAAAGATTTAGGCTTTTTGTGAAGTGTTAGAGAGCAGAGTTTGCTGGAAAATGAGGTGAGCAAGGTCTCCTTGCTTCTGAGGCTCACATTAGGAAGGGTCTCTGAGACTCAGAAGCATAAAGTGACTCCCCTGAGGTGGCACAGATAGGAACTAGGTGGTGAGATGCCCTGGACTTCAGCACACTCCTGTTGGCTTTGGACTCGGGCATTCTCTAGGAAGGCTCCACTTCCATGGTGCCTCATAAGAAAGTTATTTTCTCACATGGCAGTGTTATCACAGATTAAGTTCTCTTAGAAGACTTCACTAAAGGGCAGTTCTAATCATGGAGAGTGCCAAGCTTCAAAGACGGCACAGCCCAAAACCATTCATTATACAGGTGGCAGTGAGTAATTTGCCCAGTGTCTAAAAAATCTTAAAGGTCAAAGCAGAAATGGGAGCCCAGGGATCCTGCTTCTCAGTCCGGCATGCTTTGCCTTCCACCTGGTAGGGTAAAGGATCCAACCCTGTGTGGTCAAGACAATTCCCAGTGATGGAGAAAATACCCAAGGGTAAAGCAGCTTTGCCAAGAGTATCAATAATCAATAATAAGCAAGTTGATTAGAAGTCTCTCGCCGACTCCTTTAAAAGCCTTGCTATATAAAACTTGAGAAACTTCTCTACAATGCAAGGAAAGGCAAGTTTGAAGGCATAACTTTAAATATGAACTCTAAGTAAAACTGAGCCACTTCATCAATTTCTTATAATATTTGAAGTTCTATTTTATTTTCATCTCAATTATGCATTTAAGTATTTTATATGTCATATTAAAAAATAAAAATCTGGCTTTATACAATGGTGTTAGAAAAACAGGCTGAAATTATCTTAGCCAACAACATTATCATGACATTGGGCAGCAGCTATTTAGATGCTGCTTGTCAAAAACAGCATCTGGAGACTGAATTCCTGTTTCTCTTTGGCTTGCAAAAATCATATTTAGCTGCTAAATATAGTCCTATGTATAGTACACATTTAGAGTTTGTGTCTTTACCTTATAAGGTAAAAAAACTAGGTGTGGAACTGTCATAAAATAGATAGTGCTACAAATTCCACTGGCACCAATAACAAGACCCAGCTGTGCCTGTTAAATTTTCAAAATACAAATTTTAGGGCATGCACGTATTTAGCCAAGTCTCACTATTTCTGAGAGCATCTCAGAGTTGTTAACAGTTCTATTTTAGAATGTAACAGATGTGTCAATAAATGTTGAGTTTCTAAAAATAGCTTTTTGAATGTCGTTTTGAAAAATTAGTATGTTACAAACATCAAAATTTCTGACATGATCTTGGTCTTGGATCTGCACTATGTAATTGGTTTATGTCCATCCTTGTGGAAATTTCTACCTGATACCATTTCTCCATCCCAACACCAGTGTCTTCCTAAAAGCAAAAATGAAAAGAAAATCAAGAAATCAATCATGTAATTTGTGGTACCAATTACAGATGTTGAGTAATATGAAATACAAAGTTAAAAAGGGGTATTCTAAAGTAAAAATGGATACTGACACCATCATAAGTCAGTTATTAATAGACACCTCCCTGTAAGTAACTTATTGGGAGTAAGTTAATTCCTGCATAAAATAAACAAGTCATCTAAATCATTATAGTTCTATACCTGATGCAAAGCCTGATGTCTAGTAACCTATTTTTTACTGATTTCAGTTTTCTTGATGCATTTTCAAATGGTTATTGTGGAATTGTCATGAAGACCTTGACTGTGTCTTATTGATAAGAAGTACACAAATCACTGACACAGCCAGTCCCACCCATTTCCTGGTCATCAGTATAGTTGATCATCAAAAGAAGGCAATTTAGCATAATTTGGCAATCCCAGTGACTGAAATGACTATAGCTATCAGTCGACCCATGAATACATTGAGCCTTTCTTAATGCTCTTGCTAAAGAGACTCCATCATACAATCTGTGTCCTCATCTTTTCTCTTCTCTCTTTTTTTTTTTTTTTTTTTTTTTGGTACTGGGGATTGAACTCAGGGGCACTCAACCACTGAGCCCCATCCCCAGCCCTATTTTGTGTTTTATGTAAAGACAGGGTCTCACTGAGTTGCTTAGCGCCTTGCCCTTGCCAAGGCTGGCTTTGAACTCACGATTCTCCTGTCATGATATTTACCTTTCAGAAACCAGAAAGTATATTAATAAGAATAATGTCTGATATTTCCTAGATAATCATTCCATTCCAGACACTATACTTAATGTTTTCCAAATGCAGAGTTTAAGTCTTACAATGCAGACACAACTTTTTAGTCTCGCATTTACTCAGGAGATGTATTGAGGTCAGATTATTCACATAAGTACTCTTAGGTAAGAGGCCAGATTCAGAATTGCTGAAGTCCATGCTCCTCTCATTTCCAGAACCCCCTCCCTGGCAAAAGGGCTAGATTCTCTCTTATTTCTAATCCAGAGGTTTAAATGGAAGGTTGTTATCAGGAAAGTGTGGGAATATATATGCCTGCCATGTACAAATCAGTGTTCAGGGCCTTGACCAATAACCTCACAAGAACTAAAAAAGTTGAAATTTCATTCCTCTAAGACCTTAGTCTAAAAAATTAATAACAACTATTAGCCATAGAAGAGAATATCTGTTATAATTCTAGGGGAAAAAAGGCCATCTAGAGAGGGCAGAAGTTCATTATGAGAGCAAGCTGAATCCCATATAACATTGCTAAATATCAAAGAATATTCTCATATATGTGGACCAAAAATGTGCATCTACCAGATGCATATCACCAGACTTTATATATTTATCTTGCCCTCTTCCTTCTGCATAATATCTGTGACTGGTAAGATTGGGTCCTGCTGAAGAGAGATCAGTAGAGTGGAGGGGGGTGTCTGGCAAGTGGCGCAGAGGGAGTGCTGTGGATTGAATTGGAGTGGGTTGAGTTCCATACCTTGGGATAATGTCAGGATGTATCCTGGTGTTGTATATAACTAAAATAAATAAATAAATAATAGAAAAGATAGAGTCCTGTACATTTTGGTCCTCTTACTCACATGCTATGAGGATTTCTGAGAATCAAAACAACTCTTGATTTTCAATCTGAAATACGTTTGTTCACACCCCACAAGTTAGACCTTCCTATGATTATTTCTCTTGTCAGTCACTTCCAGAAATCTGTTATAACAAGCGGCAGTGGCAAGTACAGGAAATGAATCACTAACCTTTTGACCTGCATCAATGTCTGCACCTAAGATTTAAAGTTCACACATGTTTAAAAAAATGAAAGTTTTTCAACTGAAAACGCCTACATCTGAACCACCAATGTTGCTTTGGACCCTACTTAATCTTTTGTGTGTGTGTGTGTGTGTGTGTGTGTAGCTGGGATAGAACCCAGAGGGGCTTATCTGCTTAGCCACATCCACAACCCTTTTAACATTTTATTTAGAGACAGAGTCTCACTAAGTTGCTTAGGGCCTTGCTAAACTGCTGAAGCTGGCTTTGAACTTGAAATCCTCTTGCCTCAGCCTACCCAGCCACTGGGATTATAGGTGTGCACCACACACCCAGCCTTACTTTATCTTTTGCTTAGGGCCTAGGCCTTAAGTTAATTTGATAAATTTAAAAATTCATGTAAAAGTTGGGGGTCCAAAGATGGGTTTTTTCCTTATTGTGAAATTAAGCATTAGAAATATTTTAGGAAATACATAGGAAGTTCTTAGATAATTTGGTAAAATGTTACTAAGACAATGACATTTTGCCTTTGCTTCTTAGCCCCAGAACAAATTCAGCTTTTCCCTAGGGCTAAGGTAAGAATAGCATTATGCTCAGACTCAACCTTCTCTTAACTTCCAGAAGCTGTGTTATGTCTGACATTCCAAAGGAAAAGGCCACTTCTGTTTTTCAGGCAAAACAAAAGTTTGCATCTATATATTTCAGATTGAATAACTTAAATATGTTGTTTTAGAGCTAATTTTAAACCAAACACATTGTGATGCCTCCAGTGGTAAACATTTTCAGGAAAGACATTCCTCTCCAAAACAGCTCCTTAAAAATACCATGTGCTCCATCTAATTTTATACCAAAAATCCTATTGTGCAAAAATATATAAAACATTTTGTAACAACATTGAAAACACCTTGTGGTAAACAAAAGGGATGAAATGTTTCCTCAGAATATTTCTTTGTATAAATCAAGACAAGTACAGTTCAGATCACATGGTTTTTGACACAAGACAGTGGTGGACATTAGAGCTTCAAAAATATAAAATAAAATGTAATGTTAAGTATTTATCCTGTTAAATTTTTATGAAAGATTGGTCTAATTGTTTATGTTTGCATATAAATGACTAAATATACCTGAATAATGCTTTCCAACAAATATTCAACTACAAGATAAGAATCATTCCTTTTGAATATCTTAGTAACATTTTCACCAAATTATTTAGGAACTTCCTTAGCATTTCCTAAAATTTTTATTTTTTTCTTTTTTTTTTCCCTGTAGGTAGACATTTGGGCTATTTTACTTTCTGGTTATTACAGGAGCATTTCCTAAAATATTTCTAATGCTTAATTTGATGATACCAAAATCATCCTCTCCCCAATTATATATTTATTTTTATAGTTATCAAATTTACTTAAGGCCTACACCTAGGGTTGATCAAAGTGCTAGAAGAAAAGATTGTGACAATATAAATATGTTACAGCTCATGCTGAAGATAAATTCCATTCCATGCATCTCAGTGATGACAGTTATTCACCCACTGTTTCAATTAACTCGAAGTTAGAAAAATATCAGGAAAACATATGTACCAAATTCCTGATTGTCAAATTCACCTAAATGCCAGGTGTATTTTCTTTTCAAATTGTCAAAAAGAAGAAATTTGTTAGAGTTGTCTTGAAGGCTCCCCCTTGGTTGCCCCTGCCCTAGTTCTTAGATACAGTCTTCCTCAGTCTTCACATTCCCAGTGAGTGTGTTCACATTCTTCTTGTGCAATCGATGGGCTGCCTAAGACCTTCATCACTCTAGTACAAGGCAGGATAAAGTTCAAGCCAGCCCTCAACCTGCCTCAACTTGAAGATTTCTGAACTTACTCCAGCTCCCAGATCTAGTACCTAATGGCTCCAAGCTCCCAGAGTGATCCTTGAACCTCAGACTTCTACCACCCGAATCTGGTAGAACCTGGTAATTATGGATAACTTTTCTACTGATAGAAAAATAGGTAGATGGATAGATAAACAGATAAATACATATTTATCTTATATCTATACATACATATACCTATATGAATATATATGTATTTTAATCTGTATGAAGCCATGTGAAGTAATGCATATAAATCAGCTGGATTTAGTCATTCTACAGTATATATATACTTCAAAACATTTGTATGTTTAAAAAAAATAGTTCTGTCAATTAAAAAAAAAGTTATTGCCAAGCTCCCAGAAGAATAATAAGTCCAGAGAAATGACCTTGTCATTTTGAAACTCCTTTTACTGTTCTCAGCCATTTCACAATCTAGTTCTAGTGATAGGCAACTTATATTTCCAGTCTTGAATACCTAGGAGGACAAAAGTTGGAGTTCCTGGCACAACATAGGTGAGAACCCTTCTAAATTTCCCCCATTTTGGGTTGAGACTGAAAAGTGTGTCTTAAGACATAACATGAAATTTACCATATTAACCAAAAGGCAATGAGTTCTCACATCTCCTGCAACACTGCTTTAAGACATCTGCCAGATACAGCACATATGAAGGATACTAACAACTCCCACCCTCAAGACAGTTTTGTCAATACTCCAACAAATGGCACCTATATACCAGTTTTGGACGAGGGCTCTCTGCTTTCCAGACCTGGCCTGTGGTTTCCTACTTACCAGCCTCAGCCCATCATCTCCCCAGCAGGAAGTTTCTGCTCACCAGCCATGGCCTGCTGACTAGGACAATGTTACCCACTGAAGTTTCATCACTCACCTTTCTTAGATGCTGTCCCTCAGTCCTATAGTAATAGCCTTTAGAGGTTTTTTGGTTTTTTTTTAATCTTCTTTCAGGATTTCTAGTAGGTAGACTCTAAGGTGGCCCCAAGTTATCCCCACCTCCTGGATATCATACCTTTGTGTAATCTCCTCTTTGCAAGTGGCTAGACCAGTGATAGGTTGCTGCTCTCTCATTCTCTAGCTTACTCAGAAGGAATGGAGTTGGAATTGTCGGCTATGAACTATACTACGGAGAAGCCCAATTAGCAAGAAAATGATGTCTGCTAGTGAGTTTCAAGAGCCTGCCACCAGCCATGTGAGTAGGCTCAGAAGTGGATCTTCTGAAGCCACCTGAGAAAGCTGAGCAGATGCTCCCCCATTTAAGCCTCAAGAAGACCGTAGTTCCAGTTGACCCCTGATTGCAGCCTTGCCATATACCTTAAGCCAGCACCCTTCAGCTAAGGAACACCTGGATTCCTGATCCATGAAAACTGGGACATAGCCAAAGTTTGTTGCTTAAAATTGCTAAATTCTTTCTGCCCAGTACTTACCCCATCACTATATTCCCCTCTACTATCTCCTTCCTGCCTGCCTGCCTGCCTGGTGCCACCATCTCTGGCAAGTTCCTCTCCAACACCATTTTCATCTCACCTGACTACTTTCTCCTGGAGACTGTCACCACCATGGAATACATTTGTTCTGGGCCCATTCCACCCTGAGATTCTCTTTGCTTTCCAAATAGGAAAAGCCTGCTCTTAAGAAAGGAGCATGAGCACATATGTTAATGGTTGTAGAATTTCAAATATGAGGTAACCAAAGGGAAGGTATGCATTTGGGTGGTGGTGGTTAGAAGAAGGCTTCTCAGAAGTCCCCATGTCATATCATATCATAAAGCTGAGCATACTCCACACCACCGCCCAGGAATCCCTTCCCTTTGCACACACAGAAGATTTTCTTTTATTTTCTTTTTAATTTTTAAAAAACCTTTATTTTATTTATTTATGTATTTTGTATGTGGTGCTGAGGATCAAACCCAGTGCCTCACGCGTGTGGGGCAAGCGCTCTACCACTGAGTCACAACCCTAGTCTCAATATTTTCTCTTCTTTAAGTGAGCTCTGGAGGAATTGTAATGTTGCAATTTAGGATTTGTAATATTGCCATTTACATTATGAATTATTTGTTTCTTTGCTTGCTCACTTGCTATCAGTACTGTCCACTATATCAGACTAAGAAAGAGGGAAGGGCACTAAAACAGTTATTTAAATCCGAATACATTTAGAAAGAAATGTGTCATGACATGTTATAATTTAACTACTCATATTTTTCTATTCTTGATACTATAAGCTACTTAAATACTGAAAGATGTTTGGTTCTAAATATAAACAGTATAATTGAAAAAAAATTGTCATTTTTTAAAAAAATGTGTGATTGAAAAATGGTGTAACTGCTATGGAGAACAGTATGGTAGTTTCTCATATAATCCAACACATCCATTTCTGGGTATACATGTAAAGGAATCAAATGCATAGTCCTAAAGAGATATTTACACACCCATGTTCATAGCAGCAGTATTCATAAACAGCTAAGAGGAAAAAGAAATCCAAACTTTCTATTGACAAATGAACAGATAAACTGAATGTAGTATATACAAACAGTGGAAGATTATTTGGCCATCAAAAGAAGGAAATCCCATGAATTGCTACCATGTGTGGAGGAACCTTAATGACACTATGCTAAGTAAAATAAGCCAATCACCAAAAGACCAAGAGTGTCTGATTCCACTTATATGAAGTATCTAAAATAGTAAAATTCTCAGAAACAAAATTTAAAACCATGAATGCCAGAGACTATGTATAGGGGGAAGTAGGGAATTGTCCCTCAGTGGGTAGAGTTTCAGATTTGTAAGATGAAATATTTATGGTCTGGTGCATAGCAGTATGAGCGTACTTAACACTGTTGGATGGCATACTTAAAAACGATTAACATGGTAAATTCCTCATTTTTTTTCTTTAACAACAATAAAAAGTATCTATACCATGCCCATGTTCAAAGGATTAACCACCTTTTGAGTTCTCTATTGCTATATCCTGCCTCCTTCTCTGCAGGCTTCTTGGTGCCTGATACCTGTACAATTTCCCTCTCAAAAGCCTGCCTTGCATCACTTGGCTGCTCTCAGAAGTAAATCTACTGTGCATTTCCTGTGAGATTATGAGAGTAGTTTCATTTGGATACCCAGCTGTTGATACAACCACTTTGGAATCGCTTTCTCTGCAGGTAGTGATAGCTGTTTTTCCTAGCAAGGCACCAAAGAGAAGAGGCAATATCCTGTGCATGCATGACTAAGAGGGAGACCAAAAACCACCTTATGACTTTGAGCACACATTGAAAGTCTCATAATTCCTCCTCTTAACAAAGGTGTCTTATCACTCTGGATAATACATTTTAGATTGGTCTGGAGAACACAGGGATCATCCATTGTACAGTAAAAAACAAAAAAATCCTTTAAATTTTCGTTTAAGTTCTTCTATTCCCCTACAACCAAATCTCAGAGCATGAATGGAAACTTCTATGTCAACAGATTTTGATTAAAAAGATTTTCATTATTAAAGTCTAATAATGAGCAAAAATGACATAGAAATTTCTCATTGATAAAATGCAATCGTTAAAAAGAAAAAGACTGCTGCAGGAATTCTCCTTTTTGGTATCTCCTAGGATACTCTGTGGAGTACTGCAAAGGATTTTTCCTTTGGTTAAAAGACAGCAGCTCTCTTTTACTCACCACTGGATAGTTAAGGTCCCAAGTTTCTCTTTTTCTTCTTTTTAACTTCCTTTGATTTTTCACATCTCTTTGGACACTCAATTTGCATATCAAGAGAATGGAAACAGGGAAAGGGGAAAATAAAAGAAAACAATTGCAGAAGAAATGCATACACTTACCATAAATTATACCGTATATGAAGAATGCCGTATACAAGAAAAAAATTGTGCTAATATAAAGTTATGATAGTGTTTTCTCCATGACTGAGTGGCCTAAAGATAATTTATGTAAATACCACATGCATTGACCAACTACAAAAGTATAGGTCAGACTTCCTACTCAGAATTCTAATATATTTTTAATTGTGCCAAACAATTCTGTGAAAAGTTTTAAGTCTGTAGACCCAGTTATACTTATTTTTTTTCTTTTACTGAGATTTGTGTAAAAAATACTTCAGAGAAGGAATAAAATATTACTTAAGTAATAGGGGAGCAAATTATTACTCTTGAAATAAAGTAGACCACAAAGAAGCCTGAAAGAGCTAAACTATGTTTTGTTTTATTTTGTTTCTTTCACAGACAAAAAAGGAAGTGTGGCCTTCCCAATCCTCATATTCTCTATAAGCAGGAAAAGCAAAAAGCAATTATGCATCATTTCTAATTACTTTTAGGTCTATCATTACATTAGGAGTGTGGATTATAGGCACTATCAATCACTGAATAAAATTTCAAATCTTATATTTTCTCATTTTAAGCATATTTCTCATTTATGTGACAGATTTTAATTACAGAAGTTTATAATGCACATAAAATAAATTGGTAAAGCAGAAATAATGTCTTAGTGAAAGGTTTAGTAGAAATAGTAGCCAAATCCAAAATATGCAGATTTTGCTACTTGGCAAAACTAAATGTATTTTCTAAAAGCCCATTAGATATGGGTCATGGGGGTACAGCTCTTCAAACTGTATACTTAAGTATTGTACATATAGCTATATATAAATTATACTTTAATTTTTAAAAATTTCTTAGCCATAAGGCCCACATAAATACAGTCACTTAATATAAGAGAAAAATCCAAGAAATAGAAGTGCTACTGCTGTTTGCTATTGATTTGTGCAGTCACTTTAAATCTTTCTTATGCTCTCCCTTCAACTACTGTTTGATCATTGGGTCTGATCCTCAGGGAATGTGTGGAAAAGCAATTGAACCAACTCTGACTGCATTTTCCACACACCTTGTCCCTCAGAATTCATGAATTAGCAAGTTCAAGGTAGGTTTAGAAAAGTACATTTATATCAAGAGGATTACATGAAAGTCTTAGCCTTTTTGTGGCTAAAAGGGCTTTTCTTTTTTCTCTTACCAGGGGAAAAGGTTTGCTTTGGTGAGTTCCCCATGGCAAGCCTCTTTGAGGAATGAATTCTGAAGTGCATTCAAGCCTGTCTTCAGGCCTTTCTGGTGAAAGCATTTGAGGGAGATACTGAGATGTTGTCCATCACTACCTTTCTAACTTTGGGAGGTGGTCTGAGCCGATTTGCAATTTTGACATATTTTCTAGAACACTTTGAAAAAATGTCTTCATAAAAGCAACTTTGTAATAGACTCCACAGTTATACAGCACCCCTAAAGTAAAACTTTCAGAAATGCAAAATTAGTTCAAATCCAGAAGTTTTCAGCAAAGAATTTTTAAACTTTGATACAACATTTGGCTTATATATACAAATGAAATTTGAAAAGTATTTAACTTCTATTGAATTTATAAACAAAGTTGATGAGTAAGAAACTTTTAATCATAGGGTAAAAAACACCTGTGTCGGTAGCAGTACTGCCCAAAGCATGAGAATAGAATGTAAAAAGAAAAAGGCAGTTGGCCAAAGACCCATCTGTTCCCACTGTTCTGTACTTCAGGCCACTCTTTCAAGGTCAGTTTGCCAGTGTGACTGATTAATTAGAGCAGGAAACAAGTTTAATCCTTTCCCGTTTTTTATAAAAGGGAAAACTAATACCCAATTTCTTGTGACTTGATAATGAGGATCCAAGTGTTAATTTTACATGATCACCTTTACATTTTAAGGTGAAATTTGTAAGGTTAAACTTCAATGAACTATTATTAATTTATAAAACACTATTTTCTCAAAATAAGAAAGAAAAAAGATTTAGTCTCTGTAATTAAGTTAATCCAAAGTACAGTTTCTATAGCCAGATGGATATAGATTCAAATCCTAGCTCCAAGTCCTTGTCTCACAACTAGTCTTATGATCTTAAGTGAATTTTTGAGACCCAATTTCACCATTTATCAAATCATGAAAAATAATACCCAGCTCAAAGACTGCTGTAAGTAAATGAGCTTCTGTGCATGAGGTGCCTAATGTAGATGGTAGTTCCTGTTCCTGTGTTTTCAATTCCAGATTAGAAATTTATGTTTACCTGAAAACTATTTGGCTTTGTTCTTGAGTATGATAACTAGAATTGCTAAAAGTACAATTAAATACTGTAAAATGGGACTGTCAATATGTAGAAAACATTTCTTGAGCTCAACTAAAAAAGAAATTAATTCACATTAAGTGAACAATAATTCACAAAAGCCCCTATGATCGAGTGCTAAGCAGTGGTGAAAGGTCAAAAAGCGTTATGAGAAAAGGGAAGAGGTAGACCTCAGTGAGGATTGGAAGCACCATCCTTGAATCAGTAGAGGACATATGAATGGAGGTGGTGGTAAGGTAAGAGGAGAATGGGGAGAGAAAGCCGCCCTACAAGGGTCCTATGCATGCAAAGAAGGCTGGCCTAAGAAAAGAGATTCAACACTGCCCTTGGTGGAGCCAACTGAGCAAAATATTCATACACCAAATGCACACATATAATCCCTATCCACACAACACTGTATATTGTGACTTGGCTCTGGTATGAAGCAACTGAATGTTGACCTTGTTTTTACTGAGACAGGGAGGATAAGGGCTGTGTTCAAAACAGCCAGATTTGGAATTAGTACTCACAATCCCAGACCATATTTCTCATTCCTTTCACCTTACTCTTTAATCATTTTCTTAACCATATTTCACACTTGAAGTTCACCTTTTAAAATAGAAATTGATTTTCTACTTCCAGTTTCCCATAAAGCATTTCACCAGAGCCCAAAATCTAAGATTCTCCTTCCACTCATTTCGTTAATTAGCTGGGAAGCCAAGAACAAGCCACCTAGTTTCTGGGCCAAACTGCTACATGGAATGTTTCCCTTTGGGTCTGAAATTTCAGATTCTGCAGAGACTTTGCTGAGAACAAGGGAGTATCATTCACTGCACCTCACAGCCTGAATTTATGAATTTTAAATGCTATTGGGCAGATAGAGCTAAGGGTGGATAGGAAGAATTCATTTTATTGTTCTGCCTGGTAAATAAATACTATGTTGAATTTGCATGGTAGTCTTCTGATTATTTTCATATCTCCTATATCTATCAGTCCCTCACAGGTGCAATATAAAAATCCCTGAAAAGGCCCGGCAGTGACACTTCAGGACTTGAGAGGAAAAGAACTCTGCTAGGACAAAATGAGAGAGTCTTTCCTGATGTAGTGTAGGCCTGAGAAGAAAGGATCGCCTTCTTCCGCGTTGTGACGTCTGTGGACTTGAAACTTAAGGATTAAGCAAAAACACAGCAAAGAGTAGTACCCCTAAACCAACCAGGTCTTAATATGACCTCGGAGCATTAATCTGAAAGAAAACTCAACTTGGCTTTAAAGCCCAGATTAACACGTTTAATGCAGGGGCTCCTTTTAGTCTGGAGTCCCACAGAATCGCGTGTACGTGATAACTTGCTCTTGATTTAGTTCTTCTTTGGAAGACCTTACTACTATGACAAATAAACAGCCTTTTGGGATGCGTCTCTGGCCGAGGACTGCCCTCTCCAGCCAGCAGCTCCCGCTGATGCTGTCCAGGCATCGCCCAAGGGGAAAGGTTGCCCCGCGGTCGGAAGGCGCGGGAGGAGTCTGCAGTGATTGATGGGGAAGGGACAAATGAATAAAAGTACTTGTCTAGGGACAACAGAGACCCTTAGCGAGCTGTGGAAGCTACAGTGTCTGGCATTCTCTGAGTGTTTCGTCAGAACCAGGCCCGCCTGCAGTACACGGAGGCGTGGTCTCCTCCGGGAACAGGCTGGAACCGAGCTGCGAGCTGAGCGTGGCCGTTCTGCGTCTTGGCAAAAAAGTTCTGGGTTGAGCCTGTTGCCTCCGATACTCAAGGTAAACGTTCTCGCTTATCGTCTAATTAAAATCAATGACTGGACCTTGTTCTAGGGCTGCAGCTTGGCTTACTAATTTGGAGGGGGTGGAATTCAGTAACTAGATCAATAAAACTTATAGATGCAGCATATTAAAATGAGGTTGGGGTAAAAGCGAGTAAGTGAATGTTGAAAGCCACTTGAAAGAGACAGAACCTGATATTCCCCTAGATTGACTGAGTTGAGAAGTTTCAGATTTTTCTTAGTCCTATGCAGCATTCCTGGGCGTGCCAGGGGTAACCTTGTTGCAGTCCACCAGAGAGTAGCGGCTTTCGAACGCCCGAAGGTGTCTTTAAATTCAGATGCTGGGTGGTCAGAGTTCCCTTACAGAGCAAAATGTAGCGATTAACATATGCCCTTGGCCTCTAGCTGCTTTGATGCCTTAGTCCCCACGCTTAGCTAAAACATGCTTGTCTCTCTCCCCGCACACCCAAGAGTTGCAAGCTTTGCCTGGGACTCCCATCCTTCCCTCCGCGTCACACCCCTTCCAGAACGCCCCGCCCCACTGCCAGTGATTTACCCCTTAGCCGGACGTAGGAAAATAACAGTGGAAGAGGAGTCGGGAAGGAGATTCAACACGCGCGGGCGGCTGACGCGAGCCAAAGTTCTCCTCTGGCGCGCAAACTTAAGTTACTTTTGCGCACGTTAAGTGGATAGTGGAGACTCATCTGAGCTCTGCGCTAGCGTCCGCAGAGTTGGGGCTGTGGTAGCTGATCCAAGTGTCCTGTCTTCATTCCCCTGCCGGGATCCAGACTAAAAACAGTCCAGCGGTCACCGGACGCCCACTGAAGCAAGCGGCATGCTGACGCCGCCAAGCCTGTGCGGATGCGCCCTGGTGGCGCTGGTTCTTGCCTGCGGCGTAGCGGGGGTTAGGGGAGAGGAGAGAGGATTCCCGCCAGCCCGCGCCACTTCGTGGCTTCTGGGGACCAAAGAGAGAACGACGCCGCCTACTAGGACCTCCTGGCCGGGAAGTTCCAATTCCAGCCAGCCACAGTCCTTAGCACCTGCACGGATGCCTAAAGGAGGAAGAGTGGCCGCGCCACGCACTCCCTCCCTTCCCCCATGCCAAGGAAACATTGAAATCAAGGAGACATTCAAATATATCAACACGGTTGTATCCTGCCTAGTGTTCGTGCTAGGCATCATCGGGAACTCCACACTGTTGAGAATCATCTACAAGAACAAGTGCATGCGAAACGGTCCCAATATCTTGATCGCCAGCCTGGCTCTGGGAGACCTGCTGCATATCATCATTGACATTCCTATCAATGTGTACAAGGTAAAGAGCTCTCGTTAATATCCTAGCGGGCTTATGGGAGGGTCCCCGCTGGAAAGAGGGAGATGAGGCAATATTTAGAGAAAGCTTCCTCAAGAATATTCTTCCCCACCTAACGGTAGTCTTTGGAACCAAATTTTCTTCTGGTCTTTAGTAACCCTCTGCTAAACGACCAGCAGCGTTACTATCAATGGAAAATTATTAGAAAAGGAGATTTTTCTGCTCACCCTAGACCTACCAAATCGGAAACTCTGGGATGGAGCAGAATGATTTGTATTTTTAAAAGCTATGTGATTATGTTGAACTGTAAAGTTTGAAAACCACTAGTCCTGAACTCCTGTTATCTGGGTATATCCTCTCTACTCAAAAGTGTAGTTCACAAACTGGCAGCATTCACATTACCTGACAGTTTGTTAAGAATGCAAGTCTACCCCAAATTTCATCAGAATTTGCATCATAATGTGCTCTGGTGATTCATATGCATATTAACTTTGGGAAACCGGTAGTTTTGGAGGACTCTGAAAGTAAAGGAGGTGAAGTAGGTTTTTAGGAAACTGATGACCAAGAAGAAAGAAACCCAGGTAAGTAGGAAAAACTTTACCTGCTGCAAGTGGCTTTAGCTACTCTTCATTGAATGGCCACAGTGGCCCAAGCTCTGGGTTAGATATGTTACTTCCTGAACTCCTTCCTGCAATCCTCATGTAGATATTTCCACCATTTTACAGATGAATGATAGAATGTCTCACAATAAACCAGAAGATCAGGCCAAAATTTGTGAGGTTCCAAAGTACAAGACATATGTGACTGTACCCCATTTATTATTTCAGGGACCAAGAAGCACTCAAAGTTTGTAATGGTTTCCGTAGTTAACATTGTCCTGTGGTTACCACACACATGAAAGGAAACAGGCACAAAGAGCCAGGCAGAACATAAGCACCCACACCATTTGACTCCAGGGTATTTTGGAACTCTGGACACATCCCAATACCTCCGGACTCAGTTTTCTCAACTCTACAATAAGGCTGCTAGTGCCTCCCTGCTATGGATTTGTGGTGTTAAGAAAACCAGCCTAAGCGAAAAAAGATAAAAAAATTTTAAAGAGCTATGCAGATATATAAAATTCAACCTTCTCCACACCAGCAGCAATAGAAGTTCTAGATAAAAGTACAAAGTATAAGGAAATGAGAATGCATTTTGTGGAATTGCCAAAGGCCACCCCTGGCTTTAGTACAAGGGTGAAAAATGGGCTGTAGGGCTAGAACTTGCTGTAACACTGACCTCTATGGCAGAAATGGTTACCATAGACAGAACTATACATTTCCCTTCAAGAATGGAAGTGCTAACCCTAATAGCCATATTTTAAAGGGATTCCACACATTTCTGAGATTTAGAGATGAGAATCAGGTTATGATTCAGGATCTGGAGGGAAACGCTGCAAGAAATAGGGGGTAATGGAAGAAATCCCAAAATCATGATGGCAACTGGTTCTGATGAACTCTACAGGATTTTTGTTGTTGTTGTTGTTTTGTTTTTGTTTTTTTTGTAGAAGTGTGGACTGAAAATGAGTTGGTAATATGTAGTCACAACTCTAGTAGGACAAGAAGTGACCCATTTGCTCTTTAAGGAGTCCCACAGTCTAAGTCATACCATGCCATTTGGCAGAGGCATTTCAATTCAATTCATCAAACTAGAACTGAGAAACTTTCAATACAAGGTATTGTGAGAAATTAAAAAGTAAGTGAAACAAGATCCCTCCCAAAAGGGAGATTACAATCTAGCTTTGTTAGGTTTGCACAGAATTTTATACATGTTCTGTTTAGGAAGGTCTTAGTTTAAAAACTCACATGTCCAGTGCCATTAGAACCCTCCCTAAATGTGCCAGCAGCCGAAGTGTGGTGTGGAAGGTGGGATTGAGAATATTTTCTTTTGTTGTGTTACCTCCAGCTGTGTAAATCAGCTCTTCCAGGACCATCTTACTTTCTGTCTGATCAAATGAGCATTTTCCATAAACCAGGGATTATGTAACTAAGCACCTAGGTTCCCTTTCATTTCAAATTCCTTTACTACTTTCCTGGAAAGTTACATCTTTTTCCCCGAAGCCATCCAGTCTGTCAAAGCTGTGTTTTTACTTTTGAAATAAACGAATGAGTCATTACAAATTGAACCATCTAGCTATCTACATTGGTCAGAAACAAATCCATTACATAAAATTAGGTCCCATTGCTAAGTTTGAATAACATGGAACCAACCTATGCTGTTGCCTTTGGTTTAACTTGAGGCATAACGTAATGATGGTTAACATTTATTATGTACTAGATGAGTGGTTTTTTTCGTTTAATCATTGCAACAACCTTATGGAAAAAGTATTGTTATCATCCTTGTTTCAAAAAACTATAGAAACTACATGTCAGAGAGGTGAAGTAATTTGCCTGATGTCACAGCATTACTTGAACCCAGATCATTTGGCCCTAGAACCTGTGGTCCTCCCCATCCTACTGCACCAAGTATAATCAGAGAGCATGGCTTCTAATGAACACTGTTAGGACTTCAGCTGAGTACATTGGTGGAATTATGTGACACATGCTAAGTAGGATACTTGGTAAACAAGTACCAGGATTAATTTGAATTGTCTGAAGATTTCTCTCTCTTGAAATCCCTTTAAGATAGTCTGTAGTATATCATATCAAGAATATCAGTGGATGTTACTCTAAAGACTTTATTCAAGAAAATGCCTAATCCAGAACTGGTTAAAGTCATCTATTCCTATAAATAATTATGGTACTATAGTAAGTTTTTTTAAAAATGCATTTAGAATTTCAGAGTAGTTAGGTATAATGATTCCTAAAGAGAGTCATTCCTGATTTAAGTGAATTATGAATGTCATTTAAATGTATTTCAAAATGAACAACTTGAATCTCTAAACAAGTAATTACTAATTTGGGGGTGTGTAGGGATGCAGTGTTATAGTTCTCTTGAAGGATCCAATTTACACAGTTTCTGGGGGTTCATAGAGTCCTCCAAAGCTTTTGTTGATATACTCGTGGGTACAAAAATGTCCATTAATTTAATTTATTGAATTTATTTAATGTTGATTAGTTTAATTTATTGAATTGTATAATTATTTAACACTTATCTGGAGTTTAGTAATTATAGGGTTCAAAAAATTTACAAGCCAGAGAATGTCAGCTCTTGCTGGAAGCCATAATCCTTGATGCAGCTATAAAATTTGGCAGGACTTCACACAGGGGTGCTACCCTGAGGAACTGACAATCTTGGGAGTCATTGCTGGCCTGCCCTGCCTGGCCTTCCTCCAGGAGCTGGGTCCCTAGAACTGTTCAGGTAAAGTCTGTCCACTCTCCAGCCTCCTGTGCCAGGGAAACCTGTGTTGAAGACCAGGGAGTAGTCTAAGGACACTGAGCAAATTGTGGCTATTGAAGCACTTGAGATACTCTGAAGAACATGCTGAAATATCATAAGCCTCGTTTACCCATCACATGAGTGCACATAAGGCTGTGCCTACATTGCACAACATAATACAGATGAAAATGGAACATTCACTTGTCCAAAGTGGTTATTTCAAAATATATATAGATTTGTGTATATATACCCATACATACATGAAACATTGAATGTTATACGAGTATGTAAGACACATAAGTAGAAAGATGAATATCAGTTGGCACAGGGCCTGGTACATAGTTAGCAAATGATAAATGCTATTGGGGGGGGCATTTGAATAAGAAAGGAAATTGATAGGTTTTTTTATTTTTAACTATTATTACAAATATGACTACAAATAACATGTTTGTACATATAGCTTTGCACACATAGATGACTACTTCTAAAGGGTAAACATCTAAAAGTGGAGTTACTGACTCAAAGATTGTATGCATTTGTAATTTTGATAGATACTGGCACAATGCATTCAAAAGTTATTGTACTCTTAGTTCTAGGCACTTTTATATAACATTTCCATATAAATGTACATATATTAATGTCTGTTTCTAATATGTCTATGAGTCTTCAGTGATTGCCAATATTTACATGGTCTGCGTATACACCTGAACCAAAGGCTAGTGTTTAAATATCTAATGCTGGGATGACTGTCTCCTTATTCACTATGTCCTTCTTAAATGTGCTAAAATGAGTAGGTCATCTAGATGTTTGCTCTACTTCAAGCCTGTTATCTGACTACTAGGCTGTGGCCACTTAGGTCATGAAGCTCTGAAGGAAGCAAGAGTTAAGCACACTTGTGTACTGAGTGTACTTAGGACAGTTTTCATGTTGTTGCTTGGTTCTGTAGTTGATTTGACTTAGTTTGCTTTAGCAGTGATAGTTAAAATGACTTGGTTGCAGAAATTTAAAATGCTTGAGCAAATAATGAGTTTTTAAATTATTTCTGGATTTTATTTAACAATGTAACTCTCCTTACACTATATTTAGGTGGATAATTGAATCAATATAATTCTCAATTGTAGTTTCTTCTTTGTGTAAGCAAATTGAATTTGAAAAATAATCTGTAAACTAATGAGGCAGATATGAGTATCTACATTAACTAGCTTGATAAGAATCCAAATGTAATCAGGTGTGCAGTGGTGGTGGACAGCTAAAACAGCCTCGTGACTCACTGGAGTGCTTTTAGATGGTTTCGCTGTTAAGACGTTGCAGGTCACCTGAAGAGGTAAGGAGGTCGCCTTCATTGTTCTGAAAGGCCAAGTTGCTGATCTTTAACGTTTAACTAGCTATGATGAAATACATATAACATTAAACTGCTGGCATGTCAAAATGTGGAACTGCTTCACTGAGCCCACAAATGAGTTTTGAATGAAGTGACCCTGGCAGGTAATCAGACATTTTGTGCTTCTGGCACAATCAATTATTTTTCTGATCAAATTCACCTTTCTCATTATCCTACCTTAGACTACTTCTAGTACTTAACAAGTTCGTATATAATTAAACAGTTTCATAGAAGTAAAAATTGATAGAACACCATCAAATTTAACTGTTGAAGTTATAATTTTCTGATCAATGAACTGCAGTATATGAATATACAACAATACAAGAAACGGGTATCATTAGGAGGGGAGTCTAATTTCTTCTAACTTAATAATATTGTATTATTAGTCAAATAGCTAAGATATTTTAGTGACATTTAAAGATATCCTAATGGAGCCGGGCGCGGTGGCTCACGCTTGTAATCCCAGCACTTAGGGAGGCTGAGACAGGAGGATCGCGAGTTCAAAGCCAGCGTCAGCAATGGCGAGGCACTAAGCAACTCAGTGAGACCCTGTCTCTACATAAAACACAAAATAGGGCTGGGGATGTGGCTCAGGGGTCGAGTGCCCCTGAGTTCAATCCCTGGTACCAAAAAAAAAAAAAAAAAAAGATATCCTAATGGTAGAAGCATTTTATACCAAAAATGGAAACTATCTTTGAGATTTACTTATTTATTGCAAATAATAATAATAATAATAATAATAATGAAGGTGCACCAAATAAGCATGAAGTATTATATTTTTATTAAAATGTGTTAAGAATAAGACTATTAGCTCTGGGTGACCTGGAATCAATTAACAAATAAATACTCACAATACCGATCCACCATAGTGCCTAGAATAGTCAATAACAGATTCATGTGTGAAAAAATTATGTTACATACAAGATATAACTCAGTGGACTTCTTCTACTCATACTTTCACACACATTCAAATGAAAACAGAGGGGAAAATCTTGGTCCCTTCTGTATGAGGGTATGTTAGTCATGATCAAATAACAGATCAATAGCGGAATTCAAATGACACGAAAACTCAAGACTCAAATGACTCAAACTCATGTTCCAAATGCACTGTTTTATATGTTAGCCATACATTTCTGTGACAAAGGGTTAGCAAATATCAAGTCTTGGGCAATGAGAGGTTCCCTAGGTTGATTCTATGGAATTTGTTGTGTTTGCCTTTGATCTGACACTAGATCACTCCATAAATCCAAGTCTCTAAAAACATCAAGGTGATGTTTTCTTTCAATACTGCAAGACTTACCTTCCTATCAAAGCCTTTACATTTTTTTTCTTTGTTCACTTAAAGTGAGTTGTTCAAGATTGTAGATATTTCCATAGTTGTACAAATGGATAACATGGCCAAGACTCTGTTGTCTCAAGGCCAGGGAACCATGTTCTTCATCTCACAAAGAAAACCATAAAAGGTTCTTTGTGTGGCTAATATGCTATAGCTGATTATTTTTAAAGAAACATGTCAAATGTTAATAAGTGATTAAGCGCTTGACAAGAGTGTTGACAGATAAAGCCTGAGCTGAAATAAGATATGAGATGTAATTTATGATGTGAAATAATTTCTTTCCGAAGTTTGCAAAAAAGAAGTTTGGTCATGTTTGGGAGATAGCTCAGTGTGGGCATGGATATACCTTGGTCAACAACTTGTCTAGTTTTGTTCCTAATGCTTTTGTATTAGAGTTATTTCTCTTTACCTATAGACCCCCTGGTGAAAACATAAAAGAACAAAAAAAATGGATGAGATGTGGTGGTAAAAGGCAGGGAGGTGGAAGATGAGTGGGGGTTGGGAGAGAGAGAAACAGAAGAGAATATAAAGATCATTCTTTCAGAAATTGATTATCAAAGCTGACTGAAGCATTTCCCAAGCAATTCTCCCTCTTTGAGGCTCCAAATCATACCCATGCTTCTGGACCTCTTTTCAATTCTCTACTTCTCTGTTCACTTTCATTGTAGTTTTCAAAAAGGAGGAAAACTATTCTTGGTATGTTTACACTGCACGCTGTCTTCTTGACCCTCACTCAGTGTTTACAAACTATTTTAAGAGTTTTAAAATTCCATAGTAAACAGAAGTCTTCTGATAATAGCTTATCACTGTCCCATAATATGGTCCACAGACAGAAATAGGTCTAAGTAGGGCGTGAGATGACTTAATAAGGATTTTTCAGTTCATGCAGTTGGAGAATCTTATTCTGAGGCGTAGGGGTCTCATTCTCTAGTTTCTTCAAGTGTCCCATGGATTTTGTTGGATCTTTTCAAGATATGCAATGTGTCAATGAGAGTTGTTTTCTTTCTTTCTTTCTTTTTTTTTTTTTGGTACGGAAAATTGAACCCACATCCCCAGCCTTTATTTATATTTTATTTTGACACAAGGTCCTGCTAAGTTGCTTAGGGCCTCGCCAAATTGCTAAGGCTGGCTTTGAACTCACAATCCTCCAACCTCAGCCTCCCAATCCTCTGGGATTATAGGCATGAACCACCGCACTCATCTCAATGGAAGTTTTTAAGCACACACTGTGGGTATATTTTTAAGTTCAGATAATAGAGGAGTAGCAATCCAGTTGTTTATCAGTCTCTTAGACTTTGAAATAAATTTTATTGTTATACTTGTAGGGAAATATATTTGAGGTAAACTTCAATTTCTCCTGAGAAATATGTTCAAAACTTTTTTTGTCTCTGCTTCTCATAGAGGTTTTGTTAGAAGAACTTTAATTCATCATCATAAAACCATTGTTCTGTTTCGGTAAGTTGTAGGAATCTTTACAGAGCAATGGACCCTCTGTTTTATAGGTGTGTATGAAAGAAATTCCCCAGGAACTCTGCCTGGCACAACTCCAGGGGGCACTGTATACATCATGGCCTATTTAAATGGTGCCTCTGGGGGACAAGTTGACATTATTTCTGACCCACATATTTCTAACCCACATAGCACAATCTTTAAGTGATTAAGTGCATTTTGATGTTCGCAGTGTAGAACTTGTAATTTATATTTTCCCCGAGGGCATGAATACAATGAATGTCAAAAAAATTTTCTATACACTTGACCAGCAGGTTACTTTGAATTCTCTCTATGTATGAATTAAAAAAGGGAGTTCTGACATGGAAATCCTTGAATGGGGATGTCCTATCTTATTCAAACATGGAAGGACTTATCTGCTATAGGAAACTAGATAAAACGGAATACACCCTTTCCCCCAGTCGTGATGTGCAAGCATTCCATTATTTGCCTCTTTGGACTCTTTGTAAGAACACTGTGTAACCAGTCTTTTGAAACAAATGCTAGCAATTCATCACAAGATGGAACAGACCAGTGTCCTCCAGACTGCCCTGCTCACCCACCCTCTAAATTGTCATCTCTTACAATGTCCACATTTATTGCAGCCACCTCCATCACACTTATGGTCCCCCAGGGACAAAAATTCCTCATGGAGTCCTATTAGACAGTGAGAAACAGTAGGATCTGTTTTGTATCAGTCATTTCCTTGACAAGTTTGAGTAGGAAAGAGAGTGGGGGATGAATTTTGTCTTTCACCTTTTCTTGCCTGCTGGGAAAGACAGAAGTCTAACCAGAGTGCAGCAAGCCTTCAAGCCCTGATCCAGATTCCTGCCTCTGCCTGTCAAGAAGACTTGATCATCCATCTAGACTAGAGAATACAAAAAGCAAATGCACAGTCACTGTGTTTCTCCAAAGAATATATTTAGAAAAGGAGACTAAAAGGCTCATGACAAATGTTTATCATAGGTTTCTGCCTTGTGATCAAATGCATCCATTCATTCATTCACTCATTCATTCATTCATTTTTACTCAAAAAGCACTCAATAAGTAAATGCTGTGTGCCAGGCACTGTGCTAGGCATTATAAGTCCATAGGATATTCTGAAACAGTTAAAGCTCAGTGTATACTCTCAAATTGAAAAGTTAGAAAAAGCAAATGGTATGTTTGGTTAATGAGGCAAGTGAACATTTACTAGTGCAAGACGATTAACTGGCATTTCCTGCTGAGGTTTGATTCCTTTTGACATTAACAGGGCAAGCATTAACAGATTTTTTTTTTCAAAATTTCTTAAGCATGTAATTTTTAATTAAAAAGAGAAATGAAAAATGTAAATCTTTCCATCGGAGAAGTTTTGTATTTTTACAATATCTTTAAAGGAAGAATATTTCCATATCCTTTTAGAAAAAAATTTAAAACTGTGTAACATAAAAATAACTTTATAATGTAATATAAGTGTAATTTATTTAAATTCTCTGCCTTTTTTTTTCTTGGTCATTCCAACATAAAGTTATGAAATGGTGGCCAGCCTTGAATAGGACCCTTAGAACCAGTATGCTCGCTTCATTTTTCAATCTATGTTTATTTATTTGTTTGTTTTTAATCATCCAAAAGAAATGTGCTAGAGAACAATATAAACCTGAGGCGAAAAGGGAGCAGGACTAACATAAGCTACCACTTTGTCATATGAACACCACACTGCCAGGAGGACCTAACGCTGTCAAAGCTATTCAGTTAGATCAGACAGCATGATGTGAAAACCAGTGTCAGTCGTGGGAGAATCTGCTAACTAACTGCCTCATATTTGGTAAATATTAGGTGATAGATTTTCAAACTTAATTTTAAGCAGACCTAAAATTTTAATTTATGGGAAAGGATACTGAACTCCAATTTCCTTTTAGTGGTCAGACTGACTTTTTATTTTTTGGTGCTGGGGAGTGAACCCAGGGCCTAATACATGCTAAGCACACACTCACCACAGAGCTATTCCCCAGCTTAAGACTGACTTTTTTGCTTAAATGTTTGATTTGTCTTTGGTATTCAGACTTTGTCCTTAAGTTATCTAGTTAATGGGATAAAGTCCAAAGAAAAAACTAAAAATAGGGAATAAGAAATGTGTTATTGCTGGGTTTGAAGTTGCTTCCTCTTGCAATAAAGCAAATCAATTTCCTCTGCAGAGGGGAAAGATATCTTTGGATTTGACATTATAGATGTTGGCTATTGTTATTTTTTCTAACAGATGGTGAAAGTGTGAATTTCCAGGAATCATAAAAATCTATAAGAACATTCTCTCACCAAATGTTAAAGATGGCATCTTGGGTGAGAGTGATTTTCTTGCAAAACTTCACAGCTTTCCCATACCCAGGACTTTGTTTTGCATTAAATAAGAAGTTGATGTCTTTACATGTAAATAAATTCCAAGGCCTAACATGCACAGAGACTGCCTTGCTAGCGGCATTTCAGTGACAAAGATGAGCATCCACAATGGGCATGTTTCTGTCATAGAGTATCAGGTTGTGCTGCGTCTCCATAGAGCCTTCTGTTCAGAGAGAGGCAAAGGTTGAGCTTTTAGGAGGAAGAGCACTTAAAGTCCTGCCACTACAAAATATCCTCTCACTACAAACTAATGGAAGCAACAGTGCAAACTTTAACCCTGTCTTCCTGGTTTCTCAGAACCAGTAGCATCCAGATTTGAATCAAAAGCATGAAATACTAAAAACAGATGAAGGTTAATGGTACCTCTTGGATGGAACTTTTCCCTTCAATATTTTAGACTGGAAAATTGTAATCTCAGTTATGAGTAGGTTTCTTACTATCTCTGTGTTGAACTTGAAGAGCATTGTTAAAATTTTCAGTTTATGTTTCCCTGTCTTCTGTGATAGCATGGGTCAGAGGTTGGGCTGCAGGCCTCCCAGTGGTATGAAGAGCTGTAATCCAATTTCTAGGCTGAGCCAAAAACAATAGCAACCTCAAAACAGAGCTGGGATTTAGTGCAGAACTCATTTTCATTGGCTGGCCCGCTTCCCCTTCAAAGGCCTGGACACTCATTCGTTTTGATTCTTCTGATGGCTTTACCTACATGATATCAATATTAACATATTTGGAAATAACTTGAGAAGGAATATAATTTTCTAAAAACATCCAAATGTTTGGATATTCTATGATAGCTAGATATATTAGTTAAGTTTCTCCAGAGAAATAGATAGATACATGCAAGAGTGGATAGATAATGAGGATTTGATTCAAGAGATTATGAAGGCCAAGGAGTCCCACTATCTGCCATCTACAACCTGGAAACCCAAGGAAGCCAATAGTATAATTTAGTCAGTACAAACATCTGAGAACCAGGGGAGTTGATGGTAAAGTATCACTTCTGAGGAGCAGAAGAGATGAGCTGACCAGGCTCAGGCACAAAGGTAGGAAGCCTAAAGGGGTAAATTTCTCCTGCCCCCACTTTGTTCTATTCAGACCTTCAACAGATTGAATGATGTCCATCCACACTGGGGAGTCCCATTACTGAGTCCCCAGATCAAATGCTAATCTCACAGACACACCCAAAAATATTTAATCTGGGCACCCGAGGCTGGTCAAATTGACACAAGAAGTTGACCATCACACTAAGTGGTTAGAAAAAAATTTGCTCTGAGTCTAGATGTTAGACCACTATTTAACACATAGCTAAGGGTTTAAAAATATTTTATTTAATTCTAAGTATTTTTTGTAAGAGCAGTTCTTAAAAACACTATTTGGCAGCTTTCATAGTAGTTATAAGCATAGATTCTGGAGTCGGACCAGCTGGGTGCATATGTGGATCTAATACTTAAGTGAGCAACCCAAGATAGATATATTGTTATCCAGTGAGGAAAAATCACCCTACAATTTAGTGGCTTAAAACAGTAAAAGCATTTATTATCTCATACTGTGTCTGTGGGCCAGGAATTCAGAAGCAGCTTAGTTGGATGTCCTGACTCTGGGTCTTTCTGAGGGTGCACTCAAACTGCTGGCTGAAACTATAGTCATCTGAAGGCTTGACTGAGGCTGGAGGATCCCTCATCCACATAAAGGGCAATTCTTGCTCATTTTCAGGAGTCCTTAGTTCTTTGCGTGTTGGACTCTCCCAAGCAATGCTTGAACATCCTCATAACATGGCAGCTGGCCTTGCCCACAGTGAGCGATCCCAGAGAGAACAAGGAGGACACTATGATTGATGCCTTTCATTACTCGCAGACATTGCACATCATCGCTTTTTCCAATCTTAGTTGTTAAAAGAAAATCACTAAGTCCAATCCATAGTCAAGGAAAGGGAAATTAGGCTTTGTCATTTGAAGGAAGAAATATATGTATAAAAAAAGTGGACATATTTAAAACCAACACAGCAAATTAATAAACTTCTAAGTGCCTCAGCTTTCCTTTCTATAAAGTAGGAATTATAATAATACTGCTTCACAGAACTGTCTTAGGAATTTGATAATATGGTATACATAAAGTGCTTTGTATGGTACTTAGACCATCATAGGTGGTATATAAGTGTAGTTTCATTTTCTTGATTCATCTAAAGGCAATGAGAATAACTGGAAAGAATATTGTCTGAATAATTTATACCAAACCAGGTCTCCCAGAATCCCTGCAACTAGCTGGAACCTTTTTATTTTTGTGTGTCCAAGGGTAACTGGCAGTTCTTTTAAAGCAAGTTCTAACTTATTCAGACTTGTAGTTCCCACAGTTTCCTCCATTTCAGTAAATGGCTTCACTATTTACATGATACAGCTCTGTGAGTGTCCTGACAATTGGCATTTCTATGTTGAACCCATCAGCAAGTTCTGCTCGCTAGCTCTACCTTCAAAATAGACGTGAGTCATCTCCTATTCCCCCCAGGCCAGCACATCACTGAACCTCAGTCACACTTGTATGCCTGATGCAGAGCAAACACCAAACACTGAACACGGATGCTCGGAGTAGAGCAAGGTTAACTGAGAAGGTATCAGCCAAGATGGCAGGGGACAAGGCCTCAAATCCACCTGCTCTCAACAAGCATGAGTATGTTATATAAGGGAAAAGATTGTAGAATAGGGAATTCTGTGGTAAAATTGATAGTTTCGCAAGTTTCAATAAAATCAAGGTTCCCAGACTTCTTGATGATAAGTGGACATCTGGTGGGCCACTGAGCAAGCTATGGTTCTGCAAATCAAGCTTGTAAATCACCATGTGGTGCTGTTAGCTCATTTTCCTACAATAAAGATAACAAGGTTATCAATGATAATACCTTTAGGAATGGGAACCGGAAGTATGTGCTCAAGCTCTGGTCAGCTTAACTAGTGGAAAGAAAGAATGTGATCTGTTTTTTGGTTTTTTGGTTTTTAATTTTAGGCAGGGGAAATGGTCCAAGTCTCTTACAAGAGAAAGTACTTTATTAATTCCCTCATAGAAACTCACTTACAAATCCCTACTGTCTATTTTATCATTCCTCAATCTTATAGGACGAGGGATGATAACCCGTCTGGTACTTACTTCTGAGAAGGGGTGGAGGATGGGGGACAGAGGAATGAAATTGTTTCACCTAAAATTCAAAATATTTACAAGTTCCTGGGGTAAATTCAAGACCGTGTAAAACCATAGCCTGAGCTTTTTTTAAGAAATATATTTTTACGTGTTGATGGATTTTTATTTTATTCATTTATTTATATGCAGTGCTGAGAATCAAACCCAGTGCCTCACACATGCTAGGCGAGCAGCATGAGCTCTTTTAACAAATGTCTTATTGCAGCATTTTGAAGCACATTTAATTATAGCATAAATCACAAATAAGATCAGCAAAATGGACATTCATAATTTAAGTATCCTAGAAAATATAGATTTATAGCCCTATGGGGTCTAGAGAAACAATCCTGAGTACCTTCCTTTTTATTTCTGTTGCTTCTGGGGCCATTTGTTGAAGCCAGGATGCATGTTTATGAATCTTTTCACATGAGTTCCAACTTCACCAAAGGCATTAATGCAACACAATAGGAAGTATTTGCCATAGCACATACCCTACCTTACTTGGCTGGAGCATATTCTAGAGCAATTTGGTCATCAAGCACTACTCTAGCTTAGCATTCTATTCCTTTTTGCTGAGGGGAAATGACCCGGGCACTTTCATTAGCTATAATCTCCAGGGTGATAGATAGCTTTCTAATTATGTGCTCATGGGCTCCTAACTCCCATCAGGGCAAGAAGGTTCTGCCAAATGTGTACCAAAATCCATCTTCCTGTTACCCAGTAAATCGTTATAAAACTCTCTCTTAGATCTTGAGAATGATTTTAGAGAGTTGGTCCAGTGCTTAAATCTCTTGAAATCAGTGGATGAAAAGACATGTGACCGAATATCCGGACAAGTCGCTCCCCATTCCAAACATGTATTTACTCCTTCAAAGTCCTCACAGACAAACAGGTATCCTGTCAGAGCACACAGAACCTACAATAATTTTTTTTTAAATTGAGCTCTGAGTCTCAGGGCAAGGATTCCTAGATTAGATCAAACCATGTGTCTAACTAGTGGGGTTTGAACTTCTGGTTGATGTTTTATTGGAAGCCAAGATAAAAGTCTGGAGTTTTTGAACAGACTTTTAAACATATATTGTAGGAGGAATATGGACTCTGAGTATCCTGAATATTGAGCCCTCCAGAGGTCAAAGAGGAAGAGTATGGTTATTTCCTTGGCAGACTTGATCAAGGCAGTTATAGGAGGCAGGAGCCCAGTAATAAGGGTTTTCTCTTACACAGAATTTAGCTAAATTGTTACTGGTAAGAGGTAGTCCAAGTGGTCTGTTGATTGTGGTAGTACTGAAAGGCTCAGGACAGTTCATAATTTTAGGGTATATGGCAAAACTCAAGTTTTTCCATGGAGAGATTAAGAAAACACCAGGGGAGGTGGTACATGGCATCTTGGGTTGTCACCTTGGCTCTGTAGGTCACTTTGGAGGTTTTTTTATGATATCTCACAGTAAAGTTAGTAACCATGGAAAATTTAGTTATGGGTAAGACCAAGGGGTTGTTGTCATGGTCATAAACCAAGAGGAATTTGGGTAATGTATCTAATGATCATTTAAATGTCCTGCCTTAGCCAGGGTTTGAGAGATCCTAATCATAGAGTTATCTTTCTATATGAACAAGGGTGAGGAAAACAATAACGTAAGCAGAAATCATATTGGTTACTTCCCAGGGAAATGACAAAAATGTAGCTAAGGACAATAAGGTCAGTAATAATACAACTGAAGTCACATTTAGTCTTAGCTAGTTATTTCTAGAAACAGTTATTTTTGAAGAGAAAATTTAAGTCTGTGATCAGATTCTTTGTCCCTGGTCTTTGGGTTCTTTGGAGTCAGAGTAGGATGCAGCAATCTTGAGATGGGTGTAATATATCCCAGGTAGCCATCAGAACATCATAAGGATTGTTGTGCTTGAAACAAAGTTGGTCCTCAGATTATTGTTCTTTCCAGGACTTGAGAAAGTCTTGGTCTCCAGCCTTGAACTGGTAGAGAGGGACATTTGTGGGGAACAACAACCTAGTGGAAGCAAACTCATGAATAGAAGTGAGGAACTCATTTAAGGTTTCTAAATAACCAGTGATTGTGATTCCCCTTCCTAGAGTCAGGTGGGGTGCCTGGAATAGTCTCCCCCACATTCATTCATATGGGATGAACCAAAGCCTACTTCTAGATGCCACCTTTACTCAAAGCAAAGCAATAGGTAATACCTCAGCCCATGTCAAGTTGGTCTCTTGGAACATTTTTGCAATGGTTCTTTTTAAAGTGAGATTCATCTTCTCCATCTTTCTGGTAGATTGTGTTCTCTGTGAAGCACATAATTTCCAAGTTGAGGCCCAAGACTGAATACTTGAGTTATTTTAGCCACAAAAGCAGCCTCATTACCACATTGTGTAGACATAAACAGTTCAAATAGAAATTGTTTCTTTCAATAAGGCTTTAGTTATTTCAAAAGCCTTTTCTGTATCAGAGAAATGAATTGATATTTAAAATTTCTAGGAGCCCTGGCATCACAGTAGTCTACTTACCAGTGTTCACCAGGGCTTTGCCATTATTAGTGTTGAATTCCCCTTTGCAAGTTTGAGGTTTCGTCTTTGAGTTACTTTTGGCATAGACTGAACATTGTTCAATAATTTCGTTGGACAAGTTTCTGTAGGTTGAGGTATATCGGGTACCTATGGACCCATTGAAGGGTACCGTCCCACCAGAAATGGGTACTCCAATGGATTTGTCTTAAGAGGTCTTTTAGTATAGCCTCTGGCACAAGAGGGAGACATCTCAGATACCCACTCATTTGTCTTTGTAGGCCTTGTAAGGCATAATGGGGCCAGTATTGATTGAAATCAATTTGTGAGACAGGTGGAGTCAAAAGATTCTCAAAATTCATAGTTTGTGTCAGCCAGTTGGTTTCCTTCAGCTGCCTCAGGCAAGGAATTATGATGACTACTTTCTTTTTTGGTTTTTTTTTGGGTACTGGGGATTGAACTCAAGGGCACTCAACCACTGAGCCACATCACCAGCCCTATTTTGTGTTTTATGTAGAGACAGAGTCTCACTGAGTTGCTTAGCACCTCACCATTGCTGAGGCTAGCTTTGAACTCACAATTCTCCTGTCTTAGCCTCCCTAAGTACTGGGATTACAGGCTTGCACCACCGCGCCCGGCTATGATGACTACTTTCTTTGGTTTATTAATAGCTTGTAATAGAGCCAAAATTTCCAAAGTGTGTTTGATATCCTTATTACTTGAGGTTAGTAGGGCTTCTTCCTTCCAGATAACCCCATGAACATGAACCATGCAGAATGCATACCTGGAGTTGGTGTAAATATTGACCACCTTATTTTTACTCAAGTGTAGAGCTCTCCTGAGAGTAATGAGTTCAACCTTCTGTATTGAGATGCCAGGGGGTAGGGCCTTTGCTTCAGTGATCTCTTGAAATGTGACAATGACACATTTAATCTGGCATTGTTCTTGATCCATGAAACTTACTTTCAGTGAAAAGTTCTATGTCTGACTTTTCCAATGGTTTGCTGATCAAGTCCAAGTCCAGTGGAAAACACTTGTTCACTTATCTGAAGATAATCACCAAAGCTAATGGACAATAAAGTAGCAGGATTTAGGGTGGAAACTACTTTTAATTTTACATTAGGGCTGTCTAATAAGATGGCTTCATATCTTCTCAATCAACCTGAAGTCAGCCAATGACCTCTTTTTATTCTAACAGTGGAAGAACACCATGTGTGCCGCGGATGGGTGGATGGGTGGGGTTTGTGGTGGTGCATGCCCCAAAGTGAACTTTTCAGCTTCCTAGAGAACATCACAAGTTGCTGCTTCTGCAAAGAGGCAAGGAGACCATCCTTTTGCAGTTTGATCCAATTGCTTTGAGGAGTAAGCTACAGATTGGTGAAAAGAACCAAGAGTCTGAGTTAGTACTCCAGGACGCAGTCTGCTTTTCATGTACAAAAAGATTCAAAGTCTTTCTTAAATTAGAGAAACCCAGAGCTGAAGCAACAAGCAGTTTATACTTTACCTGGTAGAAAACAGATTGTCATTCCTTAGTCCATTGTAAGAGTTCTTGGTCTCCTCCCTTTAAAGCCCTACAAGGGGTTTGACAATGAACACAGAGTTAAGAATCCAGACAGGAGAAAATTTGACCATCCCCAGAAAACCACAGGTAGTGGGGCTGGCTACATGGGCAATGATTTCATTTATGGAGCTAATTTCTTCAAGAGCTCAAATCCTAAGTATTTAACAGGCTCTTATCAGATTTGGTCTTTTTCTTGGAAATTGTATATCCCCTCTCATCCAGGAAATTTAATATCTGAACAGTATTTTTTCTTTTCTTTTTTTGGTACTGGAGATTGAACCCAGGGGCACTCGACCACTGAGCCACGTCCCCAGCCCTATTTTGTGTTTTATGTAGAGGCAGGGTCTCACTGAGTTGCTTAGCACCTCGCTGTTGCTGAGGCTGGCTTTGAACTTGCAATTCTCCTGTCTCAGCCTCCTAAGTGCTGGGATTATAAGCTTGCACCACTGCGCCCAGCTGAACAGCATTTTCAATTAAAGCCTCTTTGTTTTTACTTGCAACCAAATGTTAGCTACTTATTATAGGATGATCCCTTCTTTTAGCTGAAGGTCTTTTCTCTTAGTTCTATGGCTAGTAATGTCCTTAAAGATTGTGGGAGAGTTCTTAAGCCCTTGTGGAAGCACAGCCTGACAAAATTTTGTTTGGCATGGGGTATGGGTTCTGCCATTTAAAAGCCAATATTTTTGAGAGTTTCTTCCAGTGGGATATAGAAAAAGGCATCCATTTCAGACTAGTACAGTGAACCAGGCGAGCACAAGGATTGGGAACAATTGAGTGTAGATTCTGTACCATTTTATTGAAGGCCCTAAAGTCATACAAATATTCTTCAGAATTCAGCGTTTTCACTGGAAAGCTGGGCATATTAAATGGGGAATGGTTTGGTTGTATTAGATCTTAATTTAAAAAGGCCATCAGAAATAATCATATTCCATTTTTCTCTTCTTTAAGGGATATTATTTGAAATGAGGTATTTCACGACTATATCCTTTCTAGCAATAACATTGATCTTTTCCTATAGGAGTTGATTTTTGTGTAGTTGATTCATGTGTGGTGATCCAGGAACATTCTGACTTCCTGTCCACTCGTACATCTCTTTTACGCAGTTCAAGACATCTTCTGGTACCTCCAAGGAGTCCTCAAGTTATTCTGTAGTAATAGCAATCTGGATGGCACAAGCATGTTCATGTCAAACAGCTATTTCTAGCCCATCTTCTGAAAAAGTTACCAGTTTTGCAAAGCATTCAGTCATAAATGTAAAAAGTAAAAAGCTGTGCTGCAATTATGTTGCCCAAGTGCTATTCCAAAGGCATGGGAAAGACCAGGTTAAGGCTTCCCCTGTTAGCCAGTTGCAATCATATGGTTTTTAGAATCAAGAGATTCGCATGTGTTAATGATAGAATAAGTGTCCCCTTTTATTTACAAGATTAATTTGATCCTCCCTGTCATTTGCAATTGAAGCTCCCATAGTGATATGAGAAATCACTCACTGTAAACCTAAGGGAGGGAGAACCTGGGCTTCTTAATTCATGTGTGTGTGTGTGTGTGTGTGTGTTGCTAGGGATTTCTTCTAATTCTGCCATTTGAGTAGCAGAATTCTTGTGATTCTTCCAACTATTTAGCTACTTCAGTTTTGAGCAGTTTTTATTCCAGTCCTTTCTTTCTAGCAATAACATTGATCTTTTCCGACAGGGGTTGATTTTTGCTTACCTTCCTTGGGTTCTTCTCATATCTCTTTCTATTTTCTAAGTGAGTGCTTCTGCAAGCAGAGAAACCAGCTGTTTTATTTCCCATTATTCCTTCAAGTTCTGTGCTTGATCTCCGTTATTGCAGACTTTAAAAGTCATTTCTACTAGTTGTGAAGTGGACATACCTAAAGCACCACCCACTTTTTGTAGTTTCCTTTCTGTATCAGGAATACTTCGGTTGATAAAAGCCATGTTTGTTTATTTATTTATTTATTTATTTATTTATTTGATTTTCTGGAATCTCAGGATTGGCATCAATCTAGCATTGGTTCACCTGATGACTACAGTCTAAAAATTCTGAGGGATCTTCCTGAGATTTTTGTTTAATATCATGTATTTCTTGAGACTCTGTAGTTTAGGGATATCCTTGATATCCTTCCAATAGGCATATCCTGCAATTTTCAATATGGAGCATTCCACTGTCATTTATGTCCTAGTTGGAGGCTCTAGAGTAGGGACCTCTAGTCTAGCATTATTCATTGGATATGCCAGATGGAGCCATTGGGCTTCTTCTCTTCTCCTTAAGAACCATATGTTTTTTAGCCTTTAGTGTTCATGTGAGAGCCTGATTATCAACCCAAAAGGAGAAAATGGAGGCAAAGCAATCTTTCATGTGGAAATGATCATTCAATCATGAAGGGTTATTACTTTTCCAATTAAATAAACCAGAAGTAAGGAAAGGGGACTGCTTCAATATTACTCCAGCTCATTATCCATTCATTATCAATCCTAACAAAACGAATATTGCCCTGCCTGGGCACCAGCAGCCCCCTGGCCAAATTAGGTGCCTTGGTGGGTATAGGAAAGTAAAGAGCATTATAGACATTTCCTCCCTTTTGAATCATAATTTTTCTGCTACTATATGCTTTCATTGGGGGATGAAGTGTCTGCAACCACCAATTGAGAAACTTGTGGTAGTAGAGTCATTTGTGGACTTAAAGCTTTTAAAGATTTTTCTCCATCTTTCTCCCATTCTGTATCAGAAAGGACAAGCTTAGGGTTTTTTGCCTGCTGAACAATGATTTTACATCTGCATGGAGCAGGTCCACTTTGATAAAGGAACATGAAGCCTTCCATTTGCCTTCTCGCTTACAAAATACTTCTAATTGTCAGATGGTATAATAACTTAGGAGCTCCTTGTATATGAAATCCAAGAAATTGAATACGAATGGATAGAAAGAATTTTGTAGCTTCATGTACCAAGGCAACTCACTCAACTGTTTCAAATTGAAACCAAGGGCTGGAGGTGTAGCATGCACAAGGCCCCATGTTCCATCTCAAGCTCCCCCTCCAAAAAAAGAAAGAAAGAAAAGGACAATTTAAATTTTTAAAAAGAAAAGAAAAAAGGTAAGGAAAAAGAGAAAGAAGAAAGCTGCGAAATTTATGAGTTTCTCTGTTCCAAGTGGCTGTGTACCAAAAGTGACTGATAATTACAGAAGACAATCTGGGGAAGTCCCCAGGACAAACAGTACCTTGGCCCTTCAGGGCCTCTCTGGATATCTGACCTTGTATCAGGGTCAGCCCACCATGGGCACAAAACTCCTGGCTGGCTCACCAAAACTTGCCAGTGAACCCCAAAATCATATTCATGTGCACAGTGTGCAGCAAACACCAAACATCAAACACCAGCATTTGGAGAAGAGAAAGTTTAATTGAAAAGGGATCAATTGAAAAGGTGTGGGAAAGTAAGATTCACCTTCCCCTGCAAGCATAATTGTGGGTTATATGAGGGAAAAGGGCACAAAAGGCAGAAACTGGTAGTTTCACTAAAACTAGGGTTTTTAGATTTCTTGACTCGAGTAGACATCTGGTGAACCAATGAGCAATCCACAGTTCTGCAAATCAAGTTTATAAATCACTCTGTAAAACTGTTAGCTCGTTCTGCAGTAAAGATACCAAGGTTGTCAATGATAATTGATAATTGATGATTATAAGAACGGGAATAGACAGATGTGTTGAAGGTCTGATCAGCTTCACCAGAGGTAAGGAAGAGTGTACTCTGTCTGGTGCATCAAAAACTGGTGTTTGCTGCACATTGGGCACACGATTTGAGGGTTCATTAACTATGGGAGAATGGACTAAGTCCCTTAAGAAAGAAAACCTTTTAATTTCATTATGGAGGCTCAGTTACAAAGGCACCACATAGTCCAGCCTGCCCACCAGTACTCACCAATGCTTCTTTTTGGACCCCACATTGTTTTCTATACTGAGCAGTCACAGGGACCATTTAAAAAGGGTAAATAATATAATGCTATTTCCCTACTCACAACATTGCAATAAATTCCCTCAAAAAAGCATTCAAGGCTGGATGCAGTGGTATAGGCCTCCAGCAACTAAGGAGGCTAAGGCAGGGGGATTGTAAAATTTGAGGTCAGCTTCAGCAACTTAGGGAGACCTTGTCTCAAAATTTAAAAGGACTGGGGGTATAGCTTCATGGTAAAGCACTCTTGTTCTTAATCCCAAGTTAAAAAAATATATATATCAAACTCCTCTCTCTCCAACTTCTTTTCTATACACTTGGCCTGGGTCACTCTGTTCCAGCCTTGAGAAACTTCTTGCTTCCCCTTCAGCCCACCAGTCTTGTTTTGACCTCAAGGCCTTTGCACTTTCTCTGTCCTCTGCCTACCATATCCTTTGTATATCTTACTCTCTTATTTTGGTCAGGTCCCTACTCCAAGAGACCTTACTGAGAAGCCTATCAAGAAAGCACCTCAAATCCCACCACTACTCTCTTGATATGACAGCTTCTGTGTGACACCGTATCAAGTATTTGTGTGATTTTTTTGTCTGCCACCCTCCCTAGACTATAGGGGAGTTTGCCTGGCTCACTGATATGTATCCCATTTTCCCAATGGTCTGTGGCACATAATGAGTACTCAATAAATATTAGTTGAGTGAATTAAGTAGTTATGAGTCAATTGCTTAATCTAGAAGTCATAAAATAGAAACTAGTCTGGCCCACAGTTCTATTTTGTTAATACAACAGTGTGTGTCGGTGTTTTAAAAATAGGAATTAGTTGGCAGATTTTATAAACTATGAATTTCATATAAAAAAATCCAACTTCTAGCTTTTGAAAAATCAAGAAATTTTTGTCTCTGAGGATCCCTTAACAAAGAGGGACCTATAAGCGCCTATTAGAGTCGCTCCTTTCAGACCTGGATTACCCCAGACTCCACGACTCCCTGTTGCTTCCTGACACTGATGGCATGCTTACACCTGGCTCTCTTTGTTGCCTTGTGTTAACCTGCCCGGCCCTGCAGATTGTCAGGACTTACAGTAAGTGTATATGTGATAAGTCCTCCAACACTTGTCCCATGTATCTATGTAACTTTTCATGTCTAATTTAGAAATGAAACTGGTCCTGTATTCCTCTTTCCAGCCATATTCGTAATCAGACACACATTTTAGCCTTTGGTGCCATTGTAGTTATAAAGCAATCAACCTCGCTTGACAAACTCAGTTGAGTCCTCACCACTGTTGAAGAGAGAAACAGCCAATCGTGTTTCAAAGTAGTTTTCACTTTTATTTTTTTTAATTTATTCACTTATTTATTCTACTTAGGTATACATGATAGAATGCATTTTGATTCATTGCATACAGATGGAGCACGACTTTTCATTTCTCTGGTTGTACATGATGTAGAATCACATCATATGTGCAGTCATACATGATGACTATGATGTCCATGTTTGAGGGCCATGATATCCATCTTATTCCACCATCTTTACACTTTCAGAGGGTTATTTTGGAAAACCTTTTTTTTAAAAACCCATAGATGTGAAATATTTTTCTTTATTTTCAAAACCTCACGAATATTCCATCCAGATGTTTACCTAAAGTGATTCATTTGCCAGTGGGGGACACACTCCATGTCCTAAGAAAGAAAATAACCACATTAAATAATGGAAGGTTACAGAGTCTACAGTTAGAATAAAGATAAATACACACACTCTCAATAGCAAGAACTATGTCTTTTCGTTTATTGTATTGCTCTGCCTACATATTTTAGAGGCAAGGATATTTACTGAGCATCTGCTGTGTGTCATGCATTATTCTAGGCAATTATGGAAATGATATTTTGTCTTAGACTCTAGGGAATCACCAAAACCAGAGAAACATATAGGCAAATGTTATACATAGTAAAAGTTGGGAAATGCTATGGATAAAAAGGAAAGTGGAGTAGGGTAAGGGACATGAGGAGGCCCAGCTGGTTACTCTAATAGTATGAGGAGAGTCAGTCACATTAGAAAGAGATTTGAGCAGGTCTAAAAGCAGGGCAAGGGTGAGGTCTGTGCCAAGTGGGTTCTGTGGGGAAAGAGCCTTCCAGGATAAGGAAAGATTTAGTCCTGAAGTAGGAATGTGCCTGATGTGTCAAGGAACAGTGAATAGTCTGGCTGAGTCACTGTTAATGAATTGACTAAAGAACAAATGTGTGAATGCACACTATTCTCCACAGAGTACAGTTCTATAGGGCTAATCTGGTCTCCTCAGCTTAAGAATATTTATCATTATTCTTAATTAACCTGTATTTTAATTTGGCCATAACCTGAGCTTTAAGACTCTCTGACAATATGCTGGTTCAATTTTCTAAGGGAAACTTAAGCAAGGGGCCCCAGTTGGCCTTGCAGAGGGGATCCAGACCAAGCTACTGTGTACGCATGATGAATTCTCATAAGCTGGTTGCATTTTATTATTCCCCAAACACTCTCCCCTTCCATGTATCAAACACTAGTGCTTTTCAAAGGCATAGTCCGTGAGAAAAAGCATGAGACCCGAGATGTGTTATCTTCCTCTTGCATGTTAATTACTCTGCACTAAGTAATGTAGTTCAGAGGGCGTCTTGTGAAAGCCTCCCTAACAGAGCTTCATGTTTCCCCAATGCAGCTGCTGGCGGAGGACTGGCCATTTGGAGCTGAGATGTGTAAGCTGGTGCCTTTCATACAGAAAGCTTCCGTGGGAATCACTGTGCTGAGTCTCTGCGCTCTAAGTATTGACAGGTAGGAATTTATTTTTGTCAAGTTCATCCTAAACACTGTAATACTGTTTGCTATGTTACTTAGATGATAAACTACAATAAAACCAACCAGCTTGAAAAACAATTCCATTTCAATTTCAGATACCGAGCTGTTGCTTCTTGGAGCCGAATTAAAGGAATAGGAGTTCCAAAATGGACAGCAGTAGAAATTGTTTTAATTTGGGTGATCTCTGTGGTTCTGGCAATCCCCGAAGCCATAGGTTTTGATCTGATTACAATGGACTATAAAGGGAGTCGTCTGCGAATCTGCTTGCTTCATCCCATTCAGAAAACAAACTTCATGCAGGTAAATTTTACTTCATCCCCACTTTCTGCTAATGCCTTATAAATGTATAGCTATTTTCCCCAGTTCCCTTTCTTTGAGAAGCTATTGATTTATGACTGTTCTTAGCATACATTAAGAGTGTAGATCCAATCCCAGGACTGTGGGTTAACGATGACTAATGATGCAAGCTGCAAAAATTGAGATCACTGCTTCTCCCAGAATATCCTAAATCTCAGGGATACAAATAAACCAAGTTCACATGAGAATTGTTATGATTTTATAGTGTTTCTACTGAAAGCCATATAAGAACTGAACACTTTTATATATCTGCATAAGACAACAGAGCATTGGAGGAATGAATGATTTCTCCAAATGTTCAAATAGAAGATGGCCTGATATGGTAGATTATGAACAGCAAGCCTGCCCTCTATCTTTGATGTTAAAGGGAAGCTGCCTTTGCAAAAAAATTTTAATCTTGGCCATTTATTGAAGAATGCTTTGTAGTTGTAGTTTTCAGTAAGGGGGTTGAATCCAGGGCCTAAGCCCTCTACAATAGAGCTATATATCCAGAGCCCTTTTGCCCTTTCTATTTTTTATTTTGAGACAGGGTCTCACTAATTGCCCAGGCTTGCCCTGGAGCTTGTGATCCTCCTGCCTCAGCCTCCTGGGTACCGGGATTATAGGAATATACCACCACACCCAGTTTAAAGAATGTTTGCGAAATAGGGAAAGATTGATGACACCAGTCTCTAAAAGATAGATCCTAAGTATAAAGGCTCTGCTCAACAGAATGGATTAAGAGAAAATGCAAAGGGGCTGGTCTAACTGTAGCCAAAGATTATTTTCTATTTTACAAAAAATAAAACTATATAAAACTGGTCTGTGTATATCATAGTAAGTAAAATAATTTTAAAAGGACATTAATGTGAAATTGAGAATAAGATTGTTGCTTGTTCATTAGTAAAAAGGGGGGAAAGGGCTGCATCAGTTATATAAGTTATTCTCCAACACAGATATATGTGGAGAAATATTTTTTTAAAACGGTGGTTCACACTTGTAATCCCAGCACTTTGGGAGGCTGAGACAGGAGAATCGCGAGTTCAAAGCCAGCCTCAGCAATGGCGAGGCACTAAGCAACTCAGTGAGACCCTGTCCCTACATAAAAAACACAAAATCGGGCTGGGAATGTGGCTTAGTGGTCAAGTACCCCTGAGTTCAATCCCCGGTACCAGAAAAAAAAAGAAAAGATTCATTTAATATATTACTTAAGTATGGACTTAAAGATTCTATATGGCATTTATAAAATGATCTAATTTAGAAGACAATTGCTCCTTGGTGAATTGCTTTTTAGGTTTAACTTTTGGTATATAAGTTTTTTGTTTTTTTTTTAAAGAGGAATACTAACCATAGAAAATTCCCTCTTCCACATAGTTTTACAAGATAGCTAAAGATTGGTGGCTATTCAGTTTCTACTTCTGCTTGCCATTGGCCATCACTGCACTTTTTTACACCCTGATGACCTGTGAAATGTTGAGAAAGAAAAGTGGCATGCAAATCGCGTTGAATGACCACCTAAAGCAGGTAAGAAGGTGCAAGGGATTGATGGCTTGTGGTTAGAATTTCAACTAGAAAGAGAAAAAATGATTTTGAGGATGATAAACTAAAATTACACACCAGAGCATATTTCCATTTTCTTTCTTCAAGTAATTTTTAATGATAAGGAATATTTTCATTTTGTCTATTTAGAAGTAGTCCATATACTCTAAAAGGACCTAGAGAAACCATTGCTTTGGAAAGATGAATCCTTCATCATTTTAGTTCTAATTGATACTATCTATTCAAAAGAATACCATTGTCCTAAATTTTTACAAATGTCACTGATTTTAGTTAAAGAACATCAAATATTCTGTTTGGGAAGAGTGTATGTTGTGAATGTAAAAGGTTCACATGTTAAGGGTCTGACCGGTTTTATTTCAGAGACGAGAAGTGGCCAAAACAGTGTTTTGCCTGGTCCTTGTTTTCGCCCTCTGCTGGCTCCCCCTTCACCTCAGCAGGATCTTGAAGCTCACTATTTATGATCAGAATGATCCCAACAGGTGTGAACTTCTGAGGTAAGAAAGGTGAAATGGAAATCATTTGGTAAATAAATGCCATTCAGGAGTGTTGCCATCGATCCCTTTCATAGGCACACAGGGTACCACTTTTGTAGTCCTTAGGGGGCAATTAAGACTCCCAATTTTATACTCTTGTTTTAGGAGGGTGAATTAGGGGGCCCTGGGACAACCCTGAGAAGACAGAGACAATGATGAGTGAGTGGCAAGATTGACAATGTCAGATCTGATTATCCCTGGAACTCGGAAATACTTTCTTTTCAACCAGCCTCAGTGCTTCCCAATGAAGTTGTATTTTAAAAAAGGAAAGTTGGGCATGGGAGGGGCCCATGAAGAAGGGCAGTGGAGACGAGAGAGACAGAATGAGTGACAGAGACAAAGGACAGGGATCGTTAACAGCAAATCAGTCACAAATTCAAGCCACTGGATCTAGGCAATATTTTTTTCTTGCCCTCACAAAAACACAAAAGTCTGCAATGAACACATACTCAAAGCAGATCTTTTCATATACATATTGTGGGTTTTTGTCTGTTTGCAGCTTTTTATTGGTATTGGATTATATCGGCATCAACATGGCCTCCTTGAATTCCTGCATTAATCCAATCGCTCTGTATTTGGTGAGCAAACGATTCAAAAATTGCTTTAAGGTAAGAGAATATTTCAAAAGAAAAAGCTCTTTGTAATCTGACATCAAATATAACCCTTCAAAATCATCAATATTTCTATCTAGAGATATCTAGCAAATTGGTTTTTAGTTTTCCCTTACGTTATATCAAGGGTGATTTTTAAAATATGAATTTGGCTTATAAGTCACTAGAATCAAATTTTTGCCTCTAAACCCTAGCCAGCCAATCCCTGTTGCCGAAGCTAGTTGTGCTCATGGAATTGCTCAGAAAATTTATAAAAGTGACACTCATTGATGTCTGACAGATGTCACAATAAAATAAAAGGTGAACATGATTAAATGCACTGTTCTTCTGTTCTTGGGAGATTCTGGACTATTTAGCCATAATTCATATTATGATATTTAGTCCCTTTTTGATAATGGGCTATGAGAATAGCAAATCAAAGAAATCTGAATCAAATTACACCTCTTCTTTTTCCCTGTCTTGTATAGCAGACATGTGCTGCTCCTTTGGGGTGTCTCATTATTCCTCGTTTAGCTGCTTGCATTGTAACATCCATCCACCCATCCATTGACTCCTTCAACAACCCAGTGTGAATAAAACATGCCTTCCCCTTGGATGCTTGGATGGGCATGAGCCACTGTCCATGGTATTTCATTTTGGAAGCCAAAACCGTGGCTTTCTTGTAAACAATAAAGCAGTCTATAAAACTCTTTGGCCACTCATACTCAGATTTTATATCTGGAAAAGAACTTTTATCAACTCCCTCATTATACAGAATAGAAAATAGTGAACCTCCCAATCTCTTCCTTTCTTTTTCTTTTTCTTTTCTTTTTTTTTTTTTTTTTTTTGTGCCCAGGAGTACATAACCTCTGAACCACGTCCCCATCCCTTTCTATTTATTTTTAATTCTTTATTTTGAGACAGGGTCTTGCTAAGTTGCTTAGGACCTTGCTAAATTGCTGAGGCTGGCTTTGGACTTGGAATCTCCATCTCAGCCTCCAGAGCCACTGGGATTACAGGCATGTGCCACCATGCCCAGCGGACCCAATTTCTTATACATATAGTTTCTCAGGAAACAAAGAGAATGAACAAAGTTTTGGATTTTTAAAAATTCCAAGAAAAAACAAATGAATACAATTGAGACACTTGCATATTTCATAGCTTTATTGTGTTTAATTCTAAAGGTGTATAAAGATACATGGCTGAAAAGAAAAACAAAGTAATATTAAATTCATTGATTTAGAAATATGTTTATGATATCATCAAATAAGAAAAGGCAGGTTATGGAGTACTCATATAGTACAATCTCATTATAACAAAATACACACTTATAAACACCTGTGTATATGCAGTCATGTATGCAGTAATCTTTCTATTGGTAAGGGGGAAAGGTTTTAAATTCTATATTTATCAAATACTGTGTTTATCAACTCATCAAGAGTATATATCAAGAATTGAGTAGTTTTCTTTTGATGAGGAATTTTGATTATATAGGTTTTTTTCCCTCTTTGTATTTTTTAGTGAAAAATTTTATGAGTCAACTAATTATATCTCATTAAGGGGGAAATAAAAGAGCATGGAAATAAAGGGCCCCAGAACTCCAGTCCTGCAGACAGAGTCCAACCCTAGAGAGCAGGAAGCGTGGTGACAGAGAGCAATGTACACATATGACGAGCTGCTTTGTTTTGTAGTCGTGCTTGTGCTGCTGGTGCCAGTCATTTGAAGAAAAACAGTCCTTGGAAGAAAAGCAGTCGTGCTTAAAGTTCAAAGCCAATGATCACGGATATGACAACTTCCGTTCCAGTAATAAATACAGCTCATCTTGAAAGAACGAATATTCACTTAATCTCATTTTCTTTATTTTGGACAGAAGTCATTAAAACAAAATGGAACATTTGCCAAAACAAAACAAAAATCTGTCCATTTGTGCAAAATTATGTAAAAATGTAAGCAAGGTTATTTTAATACTCATCATTACACCTGACATTTTATGAGCTGTTTACAATATGAGACAAAAACCAGTGAGAATTAAGGAAAGCTTCATTGTGAAAGCACTTAATTTTTTACAGTTAGCACTTCAATGTAGTTCTTAATCATTTCTAGTATATTCATACACTCCTTAGATTTGAAAATGAGCTCACTCATAATTCCTGGTAAAGAAGTTTATTTTTAAATCGCATGAGTCTGAATAAAGGAAAAAATGTGTCACTGTAAGACATATTTTTAAGTAAAGTCTCAATCACTCAATTTGAAATTTTTTAAATCCTTTAATAAACAACTTTTCAATGAATAGCATCACATCATTGGTCAAACTGTAAGTGAATGCAAAATGTGAAGACAGTTGAGCTGGTTTATTTTTTGCATGATAGAAACATTTAAGAGATAAGGAGGGAGTATCAGAAAGAGAGATCCAGGCTAAGTTTTAAAAAATAATCATATTCTTTACATTCAAATAAAATCAAATGTCAAGAAGGGAGAGAGAAGGCTCTAACTGCTATCATGGAAGACTTTAAAATCTCCTGATCACATGCTCTATGAAGAAAATACTGCCTACTATTTCTTCAGGATTATTAAATATTCTTTCGGTATCATAGTTTATTTGTTTAGTTTTGTCATCTGTAAATACTTAACTACACACACTACATGTAGATGATTAAACAAGGGGCAGGCCCCAGTGTTCATAGCTTTACGATGGAGATTCCAGTGACTCCAAAATGGACAAAATGTGAATTGCCTGGTGCAGTGTCCACACAGCAAAAGAGCAAGGCGCACCCTCCCTCCTTGTTGTAGTCAAAATGATCTCTAGCATTAAATATGATGTTATACTTAGAATACTGCTTTCTAAAATCACACCAATTAATCAATTTAACAGCTACCTGTGAGGCTTACTACTAATTTTTTAAATTTTTTTTGAAAATAACCAACAAATAGGTGTTCTTGACATGGTGCTTTTCTATCACCAGGAGGCAAAATTGCTTTTTAGGAGTGTAAAGAAAAATCTCTTCACTTTGTGCATTCCGGACTAATTTTCTAATCTCTGCAGCAAAGTGCCTTAGGTTAATTTGGGATGAGATGTGTGTGAAAGTATGTACAAGAGAAAATGGCAGAGAGGAAATGAGATGGGGTGGGAGGAAACCCATGGGGACAGATTCCCATTCTTAGCCTGGAGTTCGTCATTGCCCCGTCACATCAATGCAAAAGGTCCTGATTCTGTTCCAGCAAAACACAGTTCCGTGTTCTCAGAGTGACTTTAGGAACAAACTGGGCCCAAGAGCTTTATGTCTTAAAATATAACAGAATTTCCAATTTTATTTCTTTTAGGAAGTCAGGCCACATGTTGGAAATAAGCTAGGAATGTTGTTTTCTGCCAGAATCCAATATGACAATACAATAAACCAAAGCTCAACAATGTGACCGAAGGGGGTAGGGGAGCAATAATTTGTTCAATGCCACATGGATTCTCTTTGCAAATCATACAGTCTTGTTTATTAATTTCTTCTCAATCACTTTTTCAAATGCTGTCATCATAAAAGACATTTCAGATTTTCAACTTTAAATTAACTTTGGGCCATTTCATGTCTTCACAGTTTCAGTTTTGGATCATTTTATTACCATGTACTGAGATTTTATATCCTAATACTGTTCTCATTTACACCCTAAAGCTGTTTCTTCTGCATGTCAGAATCCCGCTCTGTATTCTTTCCAAATTTTTAAAGCTGATACTAAGAATACTTATGCACTATTTGTAATGAAATGACATTCAGTAGTTTCTTTAAAAAAATTGTTCAAAATTTTGATATATTGATAAAGGGTGGTTACAATCATTATTTCTTTGCTTGATTAAAACCAAGATAGAAAAAGCTACTGTTTAAGTTTAAAACATATTTCCTAGAACAAAAAAAAACTAGTTTATATAACAACAAAAATTGTGTTAACATGGATCTTACAGCTAGAAAATTTATAAGTGATTTAACATGTTTTCTTCCTTATTACTCACTGCTAACATGGGTGTAAGTTCAGACACCTTTCAGTATTGACAGCTTACCACACGGCCAAAGGAATACAATTTATAGCAGAACATGGGTATAATGTAGCTAACTTTATAAAATTTTAATATAACCATGTAATATAATTATATATTTTGTTTTTTCCAGTGGTCACTTAAGTGGCAACTACTGTAGTTGCTGTTTCCTTATCATGTAAACAAAACCAATAAAATTTAAATTGTTTTAAAAAAACAGCTTATCTTTCACTGTGTAGGCACTCATTAGATATTAAATAAGCGTTTAAAGGTAACATGTTACAGTGGACATTATTTATGTTAAACATAAAATTATCAAAGAAATATTAAAGTTATTAAATTAAAATGCTACATTTCTAGTCTTTAGACTATGTTGTTGGTAGGCTACGTTGTGTGAGGAACCAAATATACAGACATTGAAGTTCCCAAGGTCAGTTATCTGGTTGGTAGTTTCCAGTGGCCTCTTCATGTCTGTCCTCTGGTTTTCTACTTTTGGAGCATTTCATTCTTTAATCATTATTGTATCATAAGCAAGGAGGAAAGGCTCAAATGATATTTGAAGATTATCCATTTCATTTCAAAAGCTTCTTTTAGTGATTACTATATGCAAAGTAGAATGAAATTATTATGGGTTGAGCACCCCTCATCAAAAAATCTGAAATCCGAAATGCTCCAAAATCCAGAACTTTTTGAGCACTGACATCATTCCACAACTGGAAAAATCCACACTTGATCTCATATAACAGGTTGCAGTCAAAACTCAGACCACAAGTATACTACTATATATGCTACTATAAAATGATCTTCAAGCTATGTTTATGAGGTGTAAATGAAATTTAAATGGATCTTCTGTTTGCACTTGGGCCTCAACACCAAGATATCACATTTTATGTATATGCAAGTATTCCAAAATTCAAGAAAGAGAGAGTATCAAAGGAAAGTTAGAAAACAGAAAAAAAAAGAAAAAAAAGAAAGAGATAGTGAATAAAATATTGTGGATCACAAATGCAAGAGGAATGGACAGAGAAGAGTTCAAGAGAGACCAGAAGGAACAAGGAAGGCCAGTGTCATGAAAGTCAAGGGGAAGGAGATGCAAAGCAAAGGTGTAGGCTGAGAATCCAAATAAAATGGTAGCAGAAAAATGACCTTTGAAGGTGGTAACTAGACAAACAGTGGAGACCTCACCTGGAGCAGATTGTGAGGTATGTGTGTAGTGTGTGTGTGTGTGTGTGTGTGTTACCTTAGCACTAGAGAAGAATTAAACTTTATAAAGACAGTGGATTAAACATTTTTTAATTCACCTGCTATAACTCCACTAAAATGAGGGAAAAAAGTAAAACTAAACAGCATAAACTCACAAGGACAGAGATGAAAGAGAAAATTCCATCCAACTAGAAATGCTAGCCAAATTGTGTAAGAGGATAACCAGATAGATAAAGGACAGCTATTCTGACTTCCACTTTCTCTACTAAGTGTTCACCTGTGAGGTAGGCTAACATGTTTCATGATCCAGAATATATTCAAGAACTAGATGCAGCAGACACCTTTGAAGACACCAGACTGAAGTGAGGCCAAAAACAAAGGACTTAACTGAAAGCCCTAACACACAGCTGCTCTGAATAATTGATAACTAATGCCAGTCAGCTAAAAGGTGGCTTATGATTTCCAGACAATCTGCACCAGATTATCTATGATCTGGACTTGGTCACAACAACAATAGCAGAAGGTAGAAATGTGGCCCCTTACTGGAATCAGGGAGTAAGCAAAGACCTGGCGCCTACACAGTGAGATTCCAGCTCTGATCCATGCTATCAGTGACTAGCATCCTTGTATGTCCCAGGCAAGAAAATGAAGATTCTGTTCTGAGGAAATTTAAAAATCCCAAAGAGAAAAAAAATCCTACAGATATCAACACTGAGGATAAGGGGAATTTTCACCAAAATGAGTTGCGCCTTGTCCCATTCTGCCCAGATACAAAGAATTTCCAAATTGCCCTTTTTTTTTTTGTGGCACCAGGGACTGAACTCAGGGGCACTCGACCACTGAGCCACATCCCCAGCCCTATTTTGTGTTTTATGTAGAGACAGGGTCTCACTGAGTTGCTTAGTGACTCGCCGTTGCTGAGGCTGGCTTTGAACTCGCGATTCTCCTGTCTCAGCCTCCCTAAGTGCTGGCATTACAGGCTTGCGCCACCGTGCCTGGCTCCAAGTTGCCTCTTAATGCCACATTTTTAAAGATAAATAAGTAGGTAAAAGCCAAGAGACATTTTAGGAAACTGAAGTGGAAGACAGAAGCTGAAACAAAGAGGGAAAAAAATGAGAGACTGGGGAAACAGAAAAAATGCAGGGAGCAAAAAAAAAAAAAAAAAAAAAACCAACAAAACTATCATTTATTTTCTCAGAGCAATAAGAAACAAAGCCAGATGTGGTAGTGCAATGCCTGTAATCCCAGCACTTTGGGAGGCTGAGACAGAAGGATCGTGAGTTCAAGGCCTGCCTCAGCAACGGCAAAGCACTAAGCAACTCAGTGAGACCCTGTCTCTAAATAAACACACAAAATAGGGCTGGGGATGTGGCTCAGTGGTCAAGTGCCCCGAGTTCAATCCCTGGTACAAAAAGAAAAGAAAAAAGAAACAAGAAGCAAAACTAGAAGATGAATGAACAAAAGAAGCACTCCAGAATAAAGAAACTGCTTAAAAACTTAAAATATACTTGAGGCAATAAATTAAAACACAATAAAAAAATTTCAAAGGTCAAGATTGAGGAAAGTACTCTACCAAAGTGTGCTTCAGCACATAAGGAAGGAAGTTAAGGAATCCAGGAAACAGGTGACTCCAGAGAAGGAAAGAATCAAAAACAGTTCCCAACATGACAGACAGGGGAAAGTTCTCTTAAGCCTAAGAAACAGTTGGTCTGGCTAGGAGCAGAAAAGCAGAGGAAGTCTATCTCTAAGGAGAAAACGGAACAGAGATTGTCTGGTACATTGGACCACATTCATTGGAGTTTGTAGCTCTGTGAAAGCATCTAAGGATAAGTGAATGATAGGTATGTAGAAAAGCAAGCAAACAAAATGTAAATGGACAATTGTTAATCTCCCTCCAAATTCTTTCTTGTATAAAATGTATATACATATGTGTGTATATATATATATACACACACACATATACATACATAGATAGATAAATAGATATGTTCATAGCTATATGACTTGAATATAATCATATCTATGCTGTAAAAATAAGATTATTTTAACCAAAACTATGATGCAGGGGCTGGGGCTGGGGCTCAGTGGTAGAGCGCTTGCCTGGCATGTGTGGGACCCTGGGTTCAGTCCTCAGCACCACATACAAATAAATAAATAGATCCATTAACTACTAAAAAAATACGTTAAAAGAAAACTGTGATGCATATAAATTGGAAGAAAAGTGTGCTTTATGGTAAAGGGGTAATGCAACTAAATCTTTTTTTCCTACAGTAAATATTCTAACACCCATTTTGGGAAATATTTGGGAACTACTCTTGGGTCAAGATAAAGAGATACTTCACCTAGGACCAAAAAATTCTATTTGTAGAGAAACTGCTGATGCAACCAGTACATACATACTAAAATGTTCACAGAAACATTGTTTATTTCAGCCAAAACACAATTCAAATTTCAACAATGATAATTTAAATAACAAATTTGGTGGAATGCTCTCCAGCATTCCATACAGTGGCAAGTTCTTCAACAGGTTGCTAGACTTCAGAGCTACTAACATTTTGGGCCAGAAAGTTGTTTGGTTGGGGATGGTCCTGTACATTGTAGGATATTTAGCCACATCCCTGGCCCCTAACTGCTGGATTCCAAAAGCATCCTCCCAAATTGCGGAAATCAAAATGTTTCCAGACATTGTCAGAGACCTCCTGGGAAGAAGCACCCCTGCCATGTGTTACATGGAGAATGGCTGTGTTACACTATGATTCCACTGATATGAAGTCCAAAAGGTGGCAAAATCAATCTATATTTTATAGGAATACACAGATAGTTTATAAAAATCAATAAGGGAAAGCAAGGAAATTATCCTATAAACAAGGATAACTGCCATTCCTTGGAGACGGGAATGCTGTGACTTGGAAGAGATGCATGAAGATCTTCAGGCCTTGGAGAAGTATTTGTAAGGATTACTTATTACATTACTTATATAATTGTTCATATAAATATTCACATTTGTATAAAACATTATTATGTTAATATACCATACAACATATTTTATATAATACTTGAACCTTTATTATTATTTCTTCAAGTATATATATATATATATATATATACACACACACACACATATACTTTTCTTCAAATATATATATCTCATGCCCTTTTCTGTATTGCGTTTTGTAATTTAAAAAGTAAACAAAACATAGGAAGTATAAAGCTAACCTATAATTGAACAATTAAAAAACAGTAGTGAAAGCATGTTATTTAGAAATATGGAAAGGAAAGCTTGAAAGAGCAAGGGGGAAAAAAAGGAAGTTATTGTTTTCAGGGTGTGGAATTCATGACAGCCAAGAGGGAGGGGCAGGAAGATGCTATTGTTCATTATGAGCCTTGTTGAAGCTACACCAAACTAGGGGTATGTTTGTATTTGTTTCATAAATATAAAAATTAACTTTGAAAACAGAAGAATGGTAGAGTAAGGCATGTGGTCACATTTCCATTCAGGCTAGATTGTTTATCCTGCTTATTAATCATAATGGTGTTTATTAATTATAATGGTGCTGAGTGTCTGATTCTTTTGAGTTGGGAAAAGTATAAGTGATTATTTTACTTAATAAACAATATAGAGGCATTATGTAATGTTAATTAAAGATGTATTATACAAATAAACCCTAGAGGGGATTTTAAAACTATGATACATTCAAGATAATAACCAAGTCAATTAAAGATACTTTACTAAATTAATTCCTGAAAGTTTAAAATTTTTGGCAAAATCAGAGGAGAAAACAATTACGGGAAGTTAAAAGTGAGTTTTGATTCATGATATTGCAGCTGGTACTTGAAAAATTATTTTTTAAGTTGGGCATGGTGATACATGCCTGTAATCCCAGGAATTCAGAAGGCTGAGGCAGGAGGATTTCAAGTTCAACCAGTCTCAGCCACTTAGCAAGGCCTTGTCTCAAAATAAAAAATAAAAAGGCCTGGGGATATAGCTCAGTTTAAAGTGCCTTGGATTCAATCCCTGTACTCCCACCACCCCAAAAATATAGTTGAGGAGGAAGCCAAGTTATCTGGGATTAAGTGACAATATTCATTTATTCCCATGAGCAAAGCAAAAATTAAACACACAACATGGAGTTTGGTAAGAACTCTGACAGGAAAAGCACAATGGTACCTAGAATCTATGCCACCTAGAAGAAGTTTTCTAGGGTAATATTTAAGCTAAAGTCAGAATGAATAAGTTAGCCAGAGAGGAGGACAAGAGCAGAGAACCTCCTCCCAGGACGGAAGACAGCATGTACACAGCCCAGAGCAGAGGATGTCCTCAACATATCCAGACAAATCACAGGCTATTCAGCTCACTACAGTAACTGAAAGCAAGTAAATCAGGATGGTGTCCTCCCAAAGAACCCATCTTTGTGTCACAATCAGGTCCCTCGAATACAAATGACCACTTATGGACAGGAGAGGAATAGCCTGAAATTCTCTTCTTAAATATTCACTCCAAAATGCAGCATCTCTGAAAAAGTGCCTCCAGGAAAACGTCCAGATACAATATTTAATTCTATTACTTAAATAATTATATCAGAAGGATTTCTAGTGTATCTTTCCAAATATTGTGTTTCCTAAGAAACTGTAACCAAAGTAAGGAAAAGCAATAAAATCATACGTATTAATTTATGTAGCTATTATGCATATTAACAAATATGATATTATAAAATATATATTAGTATAACATTTTATATGATTAAACTTATAAGTGTCTTTAAGTATATATATTTTGCCCTTTTCTATATAAGTTATGCTTCCTAGTTTAAAAAGTAAAGAAAATACAAGAAGTATAAAACTAAAATCTTAGAGAAAAAAATAAGAAATAGCAATAAAAGAATGTTATTTAAAAACATTAAAGGAAAGGGCTGGGGCTGTAGCTCAGTGGTAGAGCAATTGCCTCGCAAAGTGTGAAGCACTGGGTTCGATCCTCAGCACCACACAAAAATAAATAAATAAAATAAAGGTACTGTGTCCATCTACAACTAAAAAAATATTTCAAAAAATATGAAGGGAAAGGTTCAAAAAAGCTGGTGGGGGAAGAAAGTTATCAAAAGGAGAGAACAATCAATATAGCATGCTTTCATTCCTATTGAGAGATTGCTAATAAATATGTAATACAGACATGGAGTTGATAAACGGGTATGAAGAAATAAGTCCCTTCGGTCATGTGCAAATATGAATAAACTGACCTCACATAGCTATTAACTATCCACCCTATAGTCAGGGTCTACACATAATCATGTCCTTAAATCATGTTACTTGTAAGTTGAGCAATGAGGGAAGTTTTTGTAACCACCTATCCCACCCCACTTCTAGCCTAACCCATACATACATACACATACACACTCACATATAAACAGATCTCCTTCCAACTCCAGAAATCATTTTTAAAAGTCAGCATTGAAGTAGAAAATAAAGGCCCCATTTCTTTTCCCCAGCAGCAGCCTCCTTTATCTAACAGGTCACAGCATGTTTTTCAGTCTGGTTTTCTGAATAAAAATACCTCTGGAAAATCTGGAAAATCCCTAATGCAGGATAAGTGGGAAATGTCCCCTAGTTTCCACTCATTCAAATTGAGGTTCTTTCTTTTGAGGTAATCCATGAAATTTTACAATTATACTTGCATAAGAATGCATTTGCATCTAAATCACATAAAAAAGCTCATACTAACCTGGATTTGTATCATTTGAAATTCTTTTTCTTTTTTTGGTTTGCTTTAGTATATTGGACATCTTTCTAATATAAACTATGAAAAAAGCAATTCTGATTCAATGGAAGAGATACCAAAAGATTCAAGATTAATGTCAGCCATTATTAGCATGTGAAACTAAAGGAAAGATCAGTAAATTGTGCTTGTAGAATTCTTCCCTCATGGGAGATGTAAGGGTCCAGTCCAAAGTCATCAATGGGAAAGATAAAGATGGACTTTCTCTAGTTTCTGGCTAGAATCTGTTCCTTGCTCATTATGTCAATTTTTTCTCCCAGCCCCCTCAGGCTGATTCTCTAGGATAATACGGTGGAGATCATGTTCGCTGTAGTCGAGAAAGTAAGTGACAGGTTGAACCCAGTGACAGTGCTGAAAAGCTTCCCAAATCACACTTGGCCCAGGCTTCTCCAGGGAAGATGGACAGAGGGAAAGGAGGTGCTGGCACCAAGTGAGGGCTTGGCACAGGGCCCTGGAAAGTTCAGATTGCTGGAGGCCCAGGTGGCAGAACATACCTGGATAGCAACAAACTCCTATGGCCACGAGAGTCTGAAATACCCATTCAAGGGACAGCAGCCCAAATGCCATCATGCATGAGCAGATGGAGCCGTATAGGGGATGTGTCCCATGTGGGACTGATCCAGCCCCATTAAGCCTGTGGTGGGCAGCCTGGGAGAGCGGTGACAGGCAGCCCGGTGTTGGACAGGACACCATGGTAGACAGACACCATCTGGTTTCTGAGGTGAGCTGGTTCATCTCCATCCCTCAACGCTTTTGGACATGCACACAGCTGAAGGAGGTCTTGCTGGCTGAGAACTTTAGAAAGCTTCCTTTAGTAAGATTGGGCAGGGTGGGGACTGCCTTGAGAAAGCAGCTGAGGAATGGATGGATCAGGATTTCCAGAGACTTCAGAGACGATGCCTGGTCTGACAGGAACCATGATTCAATGCTCCAACTTGGGGCTAATTTGCCAAATGAGGTAGTTCTATCCTGACTTCTCTAGGCAGGGTTGGTCTGGGAAGACAGAAAGCAGGCTTTCCTAAGACCCATGGGGATAAAAAGTGGCCAAGAAAAGGCAGATCTGGACTCTCAGAATGCAATGAGAAAAACAGGGTTGTAAAAGATTCTAGGTGCAGGCTGAACTGATGATGTCTTCTATCCATGATTCTGACCCTGACATTGGCTTGGAGGCAAAGACAGCCTTTCCTGATCTTCTAAAGCCCCTGAGATAAAGGGACCAGCTAGAGGATGGGCCTTGGGGCATCCAAGGGCACAGATGTATGATGGTCACCCCTATGGAACTCAGCAGGGACCACAAAGCTCCAGCTTCAGTTTGTTCTAGAGCAACAAGCACAGCATGGGGGTTGAGGGCCTTCAGTCTTCGAGACAAGAACAGAGTTGCAGGTCTGTCTTATGGGCTTGGAAACATTTGGGATTCCCCACTGGGTCATCCAGATCACCCTTCTGGAATTGCCAGCTCTCTTCTCTCTCCTCAGTTGACAGGAGAATAGGTGGCTTCACCAGCAAGAGCCACCACTTCCTCTCTGCAAGACACCCAGACCCTCTCCTGGGCAGATCTCTCTCCCCGGGACCACACAGGTGTGTCTAGATGTCCATGACCACAGGATGAATGTTGCCCATTTTGTGCTCTCTGACTCAAAGCTCTCTGTCTTTGGCTGGGCACACTTTCCGAAGCAGTTGGTCCACAAAGTTGACTGTGATCTGGTTAAACATGTCCAGCTCATGCCTCAGCTGAGTGTTTTGGCACAGATGTCCCCAGGTCTTCTCCTGCTATTCTAGCTCCAAAGTGGTAGTCACCTCTCTTCAAACCACTTGGACCGGGCATGGTTGTAGAGGTCCACACAGCGCATGAGGTCACCGCCAGCCTGTGTGCACTTCCTCCGTGCCTTCTTTATGTCCTCCTCCATCTTCTTGCTCAGCTTGATCTCCAGCTGTTGGGTCTTCATCTCCAGATCTCTCTGCAACTCTGTGAGGGCTTGCCAGGCCTTCTCCACCAATGCATGGTGGTTGGCAAGTTGCTTGCAGAGGTCAGCAATATGGTGGTCACACTTTTCCATCTCTTTCTTGAAGTTCTCATGAAAGTTCATTAGAGGTTTTTTTTCTACCTTGCTGTGAAGCTTGGCAGAGAATTTGAGATGAATTTCTGCTTCATCTTCCAGGCTCTTCTTCACTCTCCCACAATTCTCCTAGGGAGCCTTCCTCATATGCAGCCAAGGAGTTCTCAGAGAGCTTAGCCAAGTTCTGTGCATATTCTTCTTCAATCTTTATCCTCTCTCAGACTAATTTAGACTTTTCTGCACTTGTTTGCCTTTCAGTTGCTTTTGGAGCAGCAGTTTGAACTCAGCCATGGTGCCATCACCTTGGGGGTCCTTTTTTTCAGCCCAGAAGTAGTCACAGTAGTTCTACTCTATTGGCTTCAGCAGCTGCAGTTCTAGCATTGTGTCTGGAAGAGGGAACGTCACACAATTTATCATCTTCTCTGTGTGATCAACTTTATTTTCAAGATTATCTATTTGGGGACTGGGGCTGTAGCTCAGTGGCAGAGTGCTTGCCTAGCAAGCATGAGGCACTGGGTTCGATCCTCAGCACTACATAAAAATAAATAAATAAAACAAAGACATGCTGTCCATCTGCAACCTCAAAAAAATTTTTTAATTATGTATTTTGTGTTCATATGCCTAAGAGTCTATCTTCCAAGTGGTCTAGTCTGTTGGTGATACTTTCCATCAAATTTTTAATTTGGTTTATTGATTCATTTCGTGGATTTCTGCTTGATTTCTTTTCAGGATCTCTCTTTATTGACATGATCTTTCACCTCCTGAAATTTATCTCTGATTTCACTCCTTACGTACTACTTTACACTGCAGATCAGTTTTACTATGTATATTCTGAACTCCTCTGACATTTCTTCTACCATGTTGTCAATAGATTCTATTATTGGAGCATTTTGGTTTGTTTGGCATGTTTTATTCCCTTATTTTTTCATGTTGTTTGTGTGTCTTACCATCTAGCTGTGTGGATCTGAGACAGTACGGTTCCTACCTTGAAGGTTTCTAGTACCTTGCAGATCTGGGTTTCAGTTTCCATAGGCTCCGCCATGCTGCAGTCCCCAAATGGCTCCCGGATCACAATCAATAAACTCGGGTAGAGAGTGAAGGATATGGACCAAAATTCTTATTCTTACAGGCCACACTCAGAATACTCCTTTTGCATGCCAAACAGGGTTGTGCTCCTTAGGGTGATCCAAAAGCCTAAACTTCACAGTGATTTGTAGAAAGAAGGCCCTTTAAGCTCTACTTTACAACTTGGACTCAGTGCCCTAACTGTGGATGTCACTAGAAACCAAGAATTTTCACCGGTACAGATATTAAATCAAAGAAATTAAGTAAAAACTCTGTAATCTTATATTTGAATTGAAAATATCAATATGAACCCTCAAAGTATTTTCTCTTAAAAATATGTATTTTCTACTTTTGTCCACTAAAAAGTACTGAGACAAATGACCAACATGGTAGCAAGATACACCTCAACTTCCACAAAGTTTTGTTTCTAAATAACATTTGCCATTGGAAAGAATCAGGCCTCCTTGGAGGATGGAGGATTCCAGTCTGGGACAGAAAATGTACAAGATGGAACCTTTTTTTATACCAGAGAGCAAAGAAATTATCTAAGTCAATTAGGGTTATATCAAGACATAGGAGAAAACTTCCAGGGGGTTCCACTGGCTAGAGAAATGACATAAATTGAACAATGAAGAAATAATGACTACAATAAGTCATCCTTCCCCTTAATTTCTGCAGTAACTTCTCTGCTTCTTTTTTTATGCCTTTAGAACCCTTTGTCAGAGTAAAGGGAGTAAATCAGATCATGTCTTTTTTCTGCATAAACCTCTGCCCCCAACCTCAAAAGCTTTCTATCTAGTTCAAAGTAAAAGCCCAAATACAATTTCATCCCTTGAACTTCACTTGAGACTGTTATTAAAGTTGCCCATGACCACCATATTGGTAAATCCAATGCTCAGTTTTCCATCCTACAAGGCAGTGGAAAAGATCTAGCATCTTGCTACTTCCATGTTTTCAATTTTGATCTCCCTCCTCACTCACTCCTCACTCAGTCCACATTGACTTCTTTACAGTTCTTTGAACATGCTCATGACACTCCTTCCCAGAGCAAGGCCTTTGTACCTGTTCTCTTTGATTGTTCTCCATTGCTTCTCTGAGGCATCTACTCAAATATAAACTTTCCCAAACCACCCTATGTAATGAGCAATCCTTCCTCACCTGGTATTTCCTATCTCCCACTTCTCTGCTTCATTTTTTCCTATAGCAATGTTTATCAGATCTGTGCCTCCATCGATTTGCTTCTTTGTTGTTGTTGTCTATCTTCTACTAGATTCAATCTCAGTTCCATGAAGGCAGAAACTATGAATCTTCAGTTCACTGCTCTAACCCTAGATCACAACAGTACCTAGAATATGACAGATATGCAGTAAGTATTGATTGGGTTAACCCATTCTCTCACCAACTGCTTATCATTTGCTTACTAGGCACCAGGTCAATTGTATACCACTGTCCAGGATCTAGAATGAATGCTCAGATCTCTCTACTGCTTCTCCTATACTCTCCTCCTGAGAGATTTATTGCAAAAACTAGGCATTTCTATCCCAAACTAAGTCAGGCTAAATCTTCTTAACACTTTATAGTATGAGTTCCACCTTACAAAATACTCTGGATTACCAGCAGCATTTAAGTTCCTTATGAATTCTACGTGAAATGTTATTAATAAACTGCCTAGTGCTTCCCTAATACCAACTGTTTACTAGCAGTGGTGAAATACCTGCGCTTGTTCCTAGAACTGAAAAACAATTTACTGATAGATTCCAGGTTACTGAATGGGGAATTTAGGTATGATATAGTCAATGATTTCCTCACTGCAGATTCCTGGGGAATCTGATTGTGAAACCTATGAGAAAGGGAACTAGCCACCAAGAGAAAACCAAATTTTAGGAGTCCTCTTCTCATTCCATTTCTACCAGAGCAAATCCCCAATATGTTGGAGCTCTAAGTAAAAGAGTTCTACTTTAAAAAAAAAAAAAAAAAAAAGGATGAAATTCTTTGGTTATCACCATTCCTGTTTTATTCTATGCACAAGGTAACTAAAGTCCCCAGAACCTGCTCAAGGTCTGGTAATAAGTGGCTGACTAAATAACCAAAGTATTCTGATTTCTAATCCAAAATTCATTTTATTATACCAACCTCGCTTCACATTAAAAATAATCCATTTTGAAACAAATAATCTAGTCTATGTCTACCTTCTGCTAGACTGAGGAATCAATAGGGAAACCCCTCTCAGTTGTCCCAGAAGTAGAACTTAGTTGTTCTGAAGCATGAGCATAATCCTCTTTCTCAGATCCCTTAGTCCTAATAAAAGGAACCAAATGGCTCTGCTTGAGATTGGGGAACAAGATAGGAGGAAATATTTTCATCTCAAGATATAGAAGATTCATTCCAATGTTATCTGCAGGAAAGATACATTGCAAACATACTATCAATACCAAGATGCAAATGTTCACACATACCCATTAGAACAGCTAAAAAGATGACAACATGTATTGGTGAAGATATGAAAACATGAGAACCCTCATAAGATTCCTGCAGGGATAATAAGTGGAACTTAGGCTGTCTTTGATGAAAAAATGACTCTTTACCTAGACTTACAGAGCCCTGTGGGTAACTAAAAGCAGGATAAGGCTTGGCATCTCTGCCTTCATTTTGTATCTGTTTTCATTATCTTAAACTTCATAACACCACTCAGCTCGGCACATAGTCATGCTAATCATCCAAGGCATGCTAATTATTCAAGGAGTGTTTATCTAAAATCTAGTATAAGAGCCAGGTGTGGTGGAACATGCCTGCAATCCCAGCAGCTTGGGAGGCTGAGGCAGGAGGATCGTGCGTTCAAAGGCAGCCTCAGCAACTTAGCAAGGCCTTAAGTAACTTAGCGAGATCCTGTCTCTAAATAAAATATTAAGAAAGGGCTGAAGACGTGGCTCAGTGGTTAAACACCCCTGGATTCAATCCCCACTACCAAAAAATAAAAATAAATAAAACCTAGTAATGCAACACTTATTAGGCCTAAATTTACCTAACCTATCTTGTCCCTCTTGAAGATTGAGGCAAGAATTGCGGCATCCTATTTCAGACCCCTGGAGTGATACCTAGAAGTCTCCAGTCATTGCTCTCCACAGGATCACAGGTCTGAGTGACAAATCTTGAGCAGCAAGTGGAAACTGTCCCCTCCAGTGATAAGGACTTCTCTGGAGCCACCTCACAGAACCAGAATCAAGAGAACGGTCAACAAGTCCACAGTTTGGCAAAGATGGCTTAATTATGCATACTGCTCCATCCTTGGCCCAATTTTTCCTCTATTTAAACCTAAAGTTCCTGAAACTGAATTTGTGGGCACCCCTCTAAAATTGAGAGTATCCTCCTCATGATTAGAGTAAAGGCTAACAGATCTACAAATTCCACCTCACCTGCCTGTCCTCACAGGCACCATGGAAGCTAATAGTGAAGACTGTCCCCTCTGCAGGATTGCCTAGCAACTAAATCTTCATAGGCATACGAGCTAACTAAATCTTCATAGGCATATTTCCTGCCTTTTGTCTTACTTTACAGCCTTTTCTCCTTCAAATACTTGGCTCACCCTAAGAGATTCAAAAGATTGAGTTTTTGAAACAATCAATTTCTTCTATTTTCCCTCAAAGGTGGCTTTGAATAAAACCCATTTTTCCATTAATTTGACTCCAGATATTTCTGGAGCGGTGAGCGATGTGACCTACCCTCTTTTCTTGGGCAACATTAGTACCACAGGTAAAACTCCAGTCAGCATCCTGGAGACAGGGCTGAGATGATAGATCTCACTTTGTCTTCCCAATACAATCATATTGATTAGAATTTTCTTTCCTGCTCCTCACCATGCTCTTTTCTACTTGGATTTTTGAGGCCATCCTTGGACCTGGATAGTTGTCACTCCTGGAGTCAGGCATCTGGCCTAAGATGCCAATAACACAGCTACTTTGAAAAATAGTCCAAAACTTTCTTAAAATTTGCACATGCATGTAAAATAGGTCCAAATGATTCTACTTCTATGTACCTGCTCAAGTGTTCACATAGAAGAAGACTTGTACATAAACATTCATTGTAGCTTCACTCATAATAACCCTGAACGGGAAATAACCCAAATGTCCATCAACTGCTCAGTGGATTAAAAAACATGTGATATATCCATGCAAATGAAATCCTGTTCATCAATGGAAAGGAGCAAAGTACTGATAAATGCTTCAACATAGACAAACTTCAACATTAGGTTTAATCAAATCAGACACAAAATCCAGATGCAAAGACCACTTATTATAAAGTTCTATTTATATGAAATATCCAGAGAAGGCAAATATAGGTAGGAAAAAAAAGTAGATTGGTGGTTACCAGGGTTTGGGACTGGGAAAAGGGATGAATAGCAAATGGATACATGTTCTTCCTGAGATGATGGGAATGTTCTAAAAAAAGATTATATCAATAGATACAAAATTCTGCCCATTTACTGAAAACTTGTTAAGTTGTATACTTAAATAAGATAAATTTTATGGCATTTAAATAGTATCACAGTAAAATTGTTTGTTTAGAAAAGAAGAAATAAACATTCACAAGAAATTAATAAAGTTTTCAGAGAGAGATGCAACCTTTGAAACTCTAGAATGGCACCAATAATGTAGGGTAGGCTTGAATAAGCTTTGGTAATAAGGCTGTGAAAAAGCAAATGTTATATTATCAAAAGATTACTTGAGTAGAATTTTTGAACCAGAGTCCAAAGAAACTTTTATTGTGCACTTTGCAAAACATCTTGTGTAGATGGGAATTTGGTCCTGCCAAGAACCAGGTTTGTACCAGAGTTTCTTTAATATCAGTATGTTTTCTCACACATCTGTATAACATAAACCCTGCCAGGCCCAAGCACAATGCTGGACATAGGTATTTGTTTTGTAATCTGTGTTGACCTAGTTTTCAAGTCCTATTAAGTTCACTTCCCAATCACTTCTCTTATCCTCACCCTCGACCTCATGTAATAGCCCTAATTGCCCTATGGTCAGGTACCACAATAATCCTACGCCCTGGAGCTTCAAATTATTCAAATTAGCCAACCCATAGGGAGCCCAGAATCTGGACCACTGTATTCATAGTTTCACCTGTTATCCTACCCCTAGAGAACTTCAGGCCCTGGCTGGTGGCCTAGGCTCCTTTACAGCTATATGCAAGAGAGTCCTGTCTTGTATTTATCCATGGGTCAATGTACTAAGCATCTTTAAATCGTATTAACAATAGAAAAGATGTTTGATGACTAAGGAAGGAGAAATCCACATGGGTCCTTGTATCGTTAGGACATTGGAATAAACTTACAGAAACTTCTCACGTGCTAAGAACTTCATGAAGTCAGTTCCATTGGCCTGTAAGTATCTGTCCTTGATTTATTCTCCAAGGTCAATGTAACCAACATTCTCTCTCAAGTATTTTTTTGATTATTTGTTTATTCTCATAAAAAAGGGAAAGTAATCACAGACCTGATTTTGACAAAGAGCCAAATAATGTGTTTAAAAGGAAAAGATAGTTACTGCTTTCCCAGGATGTTAGTTATGTCCAAAGAGACTTGACAAATGAGAAGTCACTAATATTGTGACAGTTCCATTAACCTCTTTTCTGGAAACACAGTATGTTCATGCTCATAAAATTTAAAATTGAATTACAATTTGCCAAACCTCATTGATTCCCTTCATGACTGACTGGTGTGCCCATTATTTAGAGGGACTTGGGTTAATTAAAAATAATCTTCATCCTGCTTCCTTCTTTCTTCCAAAGAGCTGGATGTCACGGTCACAGGGTACTGGTTGAGCAAGCAGCATTTAGTGGTTCCAGATTGTCTTTGATAAACTCTTACACACACACACACACACAAAGTCAGCAGAGTGACGTACTTTTCTGGAGAGGAATGCTTTGTTTATTCTCCTTTCAAGTTTGTCTGGGAGGCACTATCATTCTTTCTGCTCAGAGGCCGACTATTCAGACTGCTCACTATTGCGAGATGTTCAACTGACAAAGCATAAAGGCTGTAGAATGTCTATCAGAAATTTGTCTTATCCGCCACATCTCATTCTTGGCAGTCTCTGCCATTGATCTGGAATTGTTCGTAACTACTTTGTAGCTAGTTTCCCAACATTCATGGTGACTCCAGAGATATGGGTTGAGACTGGGTGGAAGATCTCTAAAAGAGCAAAGAGGTTAAAGATGGAAAATCTGCTCACATGAGAAAGAGATTTATAGAGAATTATTTTTCCTACCAGACAAAATTAATTTGCGTTGCCATGGATTTCTGAATGTTCATTTAATTGTCATCAAATTATGTTCTGAGAAAAAATAGCCTTTTGAGATGATGTAAAACCCCCTAGTCCTGATATATCCCCTTCACTAGTTTTGCAAAGTGTTAAGTGATTTTTTTTGCAGTGATTTTTTTATCCAGGGATTTGGATATAATTACTGGATATAGTTCAAAATTTCCTTAATAAAGGGCACTACTGTCCAATAGAAAGAATATAATATATTAGCACAGATGAGTTTATTGAGTTTCCTTGTGACAGGAGGTCCTGAAAGAATATGGCTCAGCACAGCCTGGTTATCCTAAAAACTTCTTTGAGGGCTGCAAACATTAAAAGGTTTTATTCCTGTATATAGTCACTTATTCACATAAACATTAGAGCTTTACCAGGATTAGGCCAGCTATTATCAAAAACTTGGTAAAGGAAGAGAAGATACTGAGTAGAAACAGACTGCAGATCCTAACTCTTCAGGAGGCTGGAATTCAAACAAGGAGAGCTGCTCAGGGAGATGGGTGACAGAGGAAATGTGCGGAAGCACAACATTAGGCTGTCAGTGACTTGGACAGACTCAGAGATCCAGCAAATTCACAATAGCCAAGTTGCACAATCAGCATAGATGGCAGTCAATAGGTGGGTAAATGGATAAAGAAAATGTGATATATATGGAAACTGTATGGAACTGAAGATCATAACGTTGAGCAAAATAAGTCAAATTCAGAAAATATATGGTTTCTCTCACATGCAGAAGCCAGAAGGAATAAAAGGGTTTGCATGAAAGTAGAAGAGTGACCATCAGAGTAGAGGAAAGGATGGGGTAGGGGAGGTATGGGGAGTGAAACTGATCAGATTGTCTTTATACACATACAATATACCACAATGACACCCACCATTCTGAATAATTAATATGTATCCCCTAAAAATGCTAAATGATTAAGTAAATGGTTGTATTCTCAACACTTTCCAGAGCTGACAATGATAAATGGGAAATACTTACCAAATAAAAAGAAAGTTCTAATTTTGAGAAAAAGCCATCTGAAAATTCAAGAAAGTAGAGAATCTTTTCTAGGAAGATCAAGGACATTTGTCTTTCTTTTCTATCAGTTTAAACAATTAGAGGAAATCTGTGAAATACGGATTTTCTTGTTTGTTTACCTAATCAAATTAATTAATGTTTTACCCTAAGAAGTAAAAGTGGGGGTGGCACAGGGAATAAATCAGCTCAGGTCTCTTACGGCCCTGAAGAGACCCACGTGGGCTCATCACAGTTAGGAACAAAGTAACTAGGCACTACCCTGCCATGTTAGTCAGCTTTTCTTTGCAGTGACCAAAATACTTGCCAAGAACAACGTAGAGGAGGAAAAGTTTATTTTGCTTATATAGCTTCAGAGGTTTTATCCACTGCCTAGTCAGTACTGACTCCATTGCTCTGGGCCTGAGTTGAGGCACAATATCACAGCAGAAGAGCCAGTAAATAGCACTGCTGAGACTGAAGTAAAGAGAAGTTTTTTTGCAACATCCGTTTCACTATAAAATGATCTTTGTCCTCTTCCTATTGTGTCTAATAAATTCTCATTTTGGATAAAATCATTAGAATTATGTATTTCATATTAGGAGCCCCACATGTTAAGCCTTAGGGTACAGAAGTTCATGTTTTGTCTAGTCATCTTAAGAATACTTGAGCCAAAAAATTTTACCTATTTCATTTGAGACATTCGTTGCAATCCTTGGTTATACTAACAGGATATTACTCAGATTCTTTTGAGCTAAAACAAAAGAGCTCATTGAAAATCAGAATTTGTCTCTCTGGCATTTTGTGGACTTAAATTTCCTTTCCATTTCAGTTACTAGTTTTATTGGCAATATAAGTGGAAAAGTGCAACTTGAATGTTCATTTAATAGATACTCATATAATTTATACAGTGATGACCTTAGCAACTCTATAATGTAAATGAGTTAGAATCACAGGGCTTCAAGGAGAGACCTGAGTCCTGTGGACAGGCTGCTGCTACTTCAGTGTTTTCAAAGACTATACCATACCTATATGAGCACAAATGTTTGAGAAGCACAAACCTCTGATGCAAGTCCTAGCTCCACCTGTAGACTCCACATCTAGTGAAGCACAGCAGAAATAAGCAATCCTTCAGTGAGTCACAAATAAGGGATTAGTTTGACATCCTCTCAATATAGCTGCCCTTTAAATCAACATAAAATACCTGCTCTACCAAAATCAGAAAGAGAACGCAACTTTATCCAGCATCTGATAAAGGTGCCAAATGCCTGAGGGTTGAGAGAGACTAATCCTGGCATCATTTAGCAACTCTAGCTTTTTATGAGCCCTCCTCCCTAAGAGACCAATGCTTTGGTTGCCTGTTTACTATTAGGTCTCCTTAATTTGGTTCAAGGGTCCATTCTAAATTCCCAGGCATCCAGTGCCACTGGATTAGTCCCCCTCCTCAATAATGATGAAAGGAAAACATCAGTTCCCACAAATCCCAGTCTAATTCTAACTTTTCCTCAGCTCCTTCTTTTGCACATACACCACACACACACATACACACTCACTTCCTCCTTCAAGTGATTCATTCTGAAGTAATAGAGATGTAGAGAATCCTTATCTGCTGCTTCCCCTGGCAGCTTGGTCCAGCAGAGTAGCAGCTGCTGTCCTGGAGGTTAGCCCCAGGTCTCGGTGGTTTCTCCCAGCTGTTCTTGGGAAGACAGAGAAGCAGTAGCCATCTCCCTACAGCAGTTCTTGTCAACAGACAGGATTTTGCATGTGTTCCCCAGTTCTTAACTACTTCTTGAATTAACCCCTCAAGTACCATGTCAACACCACCATTACAGCCTCAGTTCCAAAGGGAATTACAAGAGTACACAACTCTTCCAGAGAAAAGATTTACTTATGATAAAATTGACCTTAGAGTTTTTCTGTATTATGAAACTTCCCAAATTTTCCAGAAAAATTCCACTGACAACAGAGGAGAAAGGATATGTGACATCCAGAGTTTTGAGGCTTAGCATAAAGTTGCACCGATATGGGAAGTTCTTTATAGGTACACATTGCTTTGATGTCTCATTTCAGCCTAAAACTTCATGTGATTTTTGAAATTTCTTTCATAACACACTTAACTTTTTCTTAATAATGTTTCTCTCTCCATTCCAACCCTTCAATATCTTAGTAATATTAACACTCCCTATATAAGTATCCCACCTATCACTTGCCTTGCCTACCTGAGAGACCATTGTATTTCACTGAAGGAGTGATGATAATGGTGAAGATAAAGACAATGACTATGTTAGCTAGGCACAGTGTAAACCTATAATCCCAGTGACTCAGGTGGCTGAGATAGAAGGATTGCAAACTGGAGGCCTGAGCAACTTAGCAAAGCTCTAAGCAACTTAGCAAGACCCTGTCTCAAATTAAAAATAAATAAATATATAAGGTTGGGGATGAAGCTCAGTGTTAAAGCACCCTTGAGTTTAACCATCAGTACAAAAAAAAAAAAAACACAAAGGAAAACAAGCAACTATTCAGACCACAATAGCTAGTTTTTATTTAGAAATTACTGTATATCAGGAGTTGTGCAAAGCCCTTGGCAAGCATTATCTCACTGAGTTATTAAAGCAACATTATCAGTTAGGACAAATGTTACTCTCATTTCGTAAATGAGCTAAATGAGTCACAAAAGAGTTAAGTAATTTACCACTTACACATTTTCATCTAGAAAGTTGAGAGTTCACAATATGAACCCTAACAGTGGTGGAATGTATTGATTTATTTCTCTTATTCATCCTTAGAAGAAGGTCTAACAGCTTCCTACCATGAATCTCAATGGGACTAGGCACCCAGAAACTCAGGAATCTCTTGAACAAATGAACACAGATCCAAGAGTAACTTGGCCAACAGAGCTACTTAGGCACAGAACATGACAAACTAAATAATACCTAGATAAATTTGTCTGTTAAATTCCTTGCCAATTGTCAGGTATTTCTTTATGCCCAGACATAAGTCATCACTCATGTTCCAGATGGAGGTTATTTCATGAATGAATTCTCTTTCTGGGAGTTACAGAGCAAATATTCTATATGGGTTACAATGAGAAACATATGCTCTAAGGCACATATGCCCTACTAAGGTTTAGAGTCATGCTTCTGGTGGTCTCTTAGCTGTTTTCTTGATGCCCTAAGGCAAGATTCAGGTTCTTACCTGTCTTGTGTCTCAGAAATAGCTTTTTCCCTTAAAGTTTTTCCCTCTACCCTCATCAGAATTCCCCAGGCAATGAATGAACTACAAGTAACTAAGAAACTTGGCCAAAATTGAGATAGAGCATTATAATGATCTCTTGTGGGAACACTGAAGTACTTGTGTGAATCAAGTCTCAGGAGTATTCTGGGCCTGTCTATGATTCCCAAGCTAGATATGAAAACTAATTCTAAAGGGTAACTGAGTTATACCTAAAGTAGGTTAACAATAAAAGACTTTCTCTTAGGTCTTCTTGTTTCTTTACCTAACCAAACATGATTTCACTGACCTACTTTAAAGATGTAGCCTTCTGCATTCATAACAGGTCTCTACAAGAAGTATTTGCTTTAGCAGTGTGCCAATCAGTGTCTCTTGTAAGGCTTTGACTGAAGCACTAAGTCACTACTTCAAGAGCTTACCTGAGGGTCAACCTGGGAAATTTCCATTTTAATTTTCATTTCAGAGATATAACTTTTTGATTTTGTGTGTGTGTGTGTGTGCTGGGGATTGTGTGTGTGCTGGGCCTTGTGCATGCAAGGCAAGTACTCTACCAACTGAGCTATATCCCCAGCACCAGGGATGTATTTTTTTTAAAGAAGAATTTTATATGCCTCTTCACTCAGAAAATGGAAGCTATGTCATGTGTTTGCCCTTTATACCAGTTGCCAGGGACTTTGAATTCAATTTAACGTTCAAATGAGGTAATGAGTTTATTTGAAGGACTTGCTAGCATCTAATAAATACTCCAGGTTGCTTCCGAAACTATCAATTCTAGTTTCACATTAGAATCTTCTCTGTTTCAAATGTCTGTGATGGAGCCCAGGGTTGGGGCCCAGGTACTAGAATATCTCAAATGCTTTCCAAGGGGATTCAAGGGAGAGCTGAGAACCACTTGTTAGGATACAATGAATTATTTTTGTCTTTGTTTTAATTTCATTTGTCTTATTTGTACACTAATTTATTTATCCCAACTCAAGTTCTTTTGAAAGAAAAAAACCATAAATGTGTAAACCATCAATTTTATAATATTGAACAGGTTTACATCTAACCAATCTTTCTCAACTTTGCCAGTCATTAATTCATGTAGGGAACTGCTAAAATTCCTGATGCTGAGAACTTACCCCAAATTAATTAAGTCATAACCTCTGATAAGACTGAGGCATTGCTAATTTTTAAATCTCATCAGATGATCTTACTGTGCAGAAAATTACTTTTCTATACTTTCTTCCCACTCTTAATGATGTCTTAAAACAAGCACTATTCATGCATGAAATTATTAAACAAATCAAGTTTATGTTCGGTTTCCAACCAAAGTTTCCTGTGGCCTTTCTTTGCCTCAGATGTTGAGCATCTGATACACTTCAGGCCAGGTTCTAGATAAACTTAAAGCCTGCCCCTTGGGTACTTGCCCACCTCACCCTATATATCCTTCCTCCTCAGGGAGTATGTTCCAAACCCACAGAAACCGCTAGTTCTAGTCTCTCAAGGTCTGACTAGCTAAGTGCATCTCTTTTCAATTTTCTTTTATTTTTTCCAAATTTGCAACCCTTCCTCTGATACCTTTTGGAGGAGGTTCTTAAACATCTTTTTAGCTAAGTTTTGATCAACTCATCAATTTTGCTTTTCAATTCAATTATTGACATTATTGTTTATTCAAGTTTTCTAATTTATCGATAGCTAGATATCAAAAACTATCTATATTATTTGACATTGTTTAACTAGTATTGGTCCAATTGTGTAAGATTTCTTTGACATCTCTACCTACCACAAAACATTTACTTGGAAAAATTAATCAGTCTTCGAATGCTACCAATCTTACAATGCAGCCATTGCAATGATTTACCATTGCTCTTACAGAAATGGAGCATAGATTAGTTAGTATTTTGCTAGGATAAGAAAAAGATGGGAGCAAAAGGAAAGTGGGTATAGCTACATAAGGACAACATGAGGAATTTTCTGGGTAAGGGAAATATTCTGTGTCTTTACTCTATCAATGTTGAGATACAGAATATATATATTATAATATATATTATATATATAATATAAATATAATATCCATATTACTGTAATATACTGAGTGTACTATGGTTTTGCAAGACTTTACTAATGGGGAAAATGGGGAAAAGGGTAAATATGTTTTGTCTATGTTATTTCTCACAAATACAAGTGAATCTACAATTATCTCCAAGTGAGGTGGTTTTTGTTTTTGCTTTTGAGAAAAAGGAAAAGGAAGGTTTATTGCTTTGCTAGCAAAGGAGAAACACAGGAAACTCCTGTCCCTGGGGTTGTGATTCAGCCCATCAGCAGGAATAGGGGGCTTTTAAAGAGGTGATTCAAAGGCTACATTCCAGATATTAGAGAACAGAGGTTGGAGTTGTAATTCAATTATTAATTTGGGAGATAGTCATTTCTGAGATTTTCTGGTACCATCCCCAAAGTCTGGATTACTTCATTCCTCTGGTGGGTGTGTACTCAGGGACAGATAAATCTGCCTAAACTGGGAAAGAAAGGTAATCCAGTTTCCCTTGAGATTAGGGAGGGGAGGAGATTAGGGAAGGAGTAGGGAGAGAGGAAGAGAAAGAAACATGTCCATTTTAAAAATAAGTTGTGTGGATACACAGAAGGAGGAGCAGATTGATCTGAGCCTGACGCATGAAAGAGGAGACCAATCACACACACACTGCAGCCCCCTATCTACCAATGTTTGACTATTGTGGCCTGCTTAGAGACAATAGCCAGGACCTGGAAGACCATCATCAAGGTCTGGTTACACCAGAGGTATCCCTGCTAGCCTACTTCTCTTGATTCCTCTTTCACTTTTCCTATGATCTAATACCTCTATATTCTCACCTCATAAACCTCTCATCCTACACCCTGCCCCCTCCCTTGGTCCACCATCAAGAACTGTAGATTCTTATGCAAACCTACTATTTATAGTGTGGATACTAATTGTAAGACCAAATGACCAAAGGAGGTAAAATAAGACTGCTGAGCAAGCACCAATTGTAAAGCAAAACTGCTGGGAAGCTTTATTTGGGAAGTACACTACTGGGCAAACTCCCGCTCAACAGGGCAGAACAGGAGAAATGCACATGTGTTCCAAAGTACAAAGAATTTATAGAGCACGGTCAGGAATGGGAAGGCTTAAGGCCAGAAGAGAAGGGCTTGAGGCAGGAAGAGGAGGGCATCTAGAGTCCTGTACCCCCTTGTATTGGTCAGGGCATCCTGCTGACGTCAGAGTTCTTTTTTCCCCCCTGGTTCCTGCTTACAGCCAGCTGCTCCTTGTGCATGCGGGCTGCTTGCCACTTCCTTCCCTGCAGCCCGCATCTACGTGGGCCTTCCATCACTCCGTCTCCTGCAGCCCGCATCTGCGCGGGCCAATGGATCGCTCCCCATGCAGGCCATCCACCAACGCGAACTCCCGAGCAGACCCAACACTAATCAAATACATCATTTATGTTTATTGCAACAAAATTGTAATTGTTGAAATAGGAGTTATTTGGTTCAAGGCTGCATATTGTTTGCATTGGATGCTGTAAATATTGACCTCCCCTTTAAAGATGAGGTATTGGTAACCCGCAAGGACACTACAAAATTATAGGGCAGAAACAGTAATACCTCAAATCCACACTGCTAGAGAAGAAGTGACCAACATGAAGAAACAAAGGAAGAAACTGCCCCAAACAAAACCAGATGTTACAACAATAGAATCTATTGACAGCAGAGTACATGAAATGTCAGAGGAGGTGTTCAGAATGTACATAATTAAAATGACCTATGAAGCACAGAACGATATAAGAGAACAAATACAGGCAACAATCGATCACTCCAACAAAGAGATAAGAGAGAAAATACAGGTAATAAAAGATTACCTCAAGAAAGATATAGAGATTATGAAACAAAATGAAACAGAAATGATTGAAATGAAGGAAACAATAAACCAAATAAAAAATTCAATAGAAAGCATCCACAATAGACTAGATCACTTAAAAGACAGAACCTCGGGCAATGAAGACAAAATGTATAAATCTTAGAAATAAAGTACACCACACAATAAAGATGGTAAGAAAACATACACCACACAATAAAGATGGTAAGAAAACATGAGCAGAACCACCAAATATTATGGGATAATATCAAAGGACAAAATCTAAGAATTATCAGGATAGAGGAAGCACAGAGATACAAACCAAAGGAATGTACAATCTCTTCAATGAAAAACATATCAGAAAATTTCTTAAACATGAAGAACAAATTAGAAAATCAAATACAAGAGGCTTACAGGTCACCAAGTGAACAAAATCACAACAGATCTACACCAAGGTATATTATAATGAAAATGTCTAGCATACAGAATAAGGATAAAATTTTAAAAGCTGCAAGAGAAAAGTTTCAGATGACATACAGGGGGAAACCAATTCAGATCTCAGCAGATATCTCAACTCAGACCCTCAAAGCTAGGAGATCCTGGAACAACATATACCAAGCTATGAAAGAAAATGGATGCCAACCAAGAATCTTATATCTAGCAAAATTAAACTCCAGATTTGATGGCAGAATAAAAACCTTCTATGATAAACAAAAGTTAAAAGAATTTACAGTGAGAAAGCCTACATGAGAGAAGATTCATGGCAAAATATTCCATGAGGAACAAATAAAAAACAACAATGAAAATTAGTAAAGGGAGGAACTCCACTAAAGGAAAAGCCAATCAAAGGAGAAACTAAGTCAAGATTAAAAATCAGAAATAAATCAAAATGACCAGGATTACAAATCATATTTCAATGATAACCCTGAATGTTAATGGCCTAAACTCATGTATTAGAAGATATAGACTGGCATATTGGATAGCCTATTCAACAAATGGTGCTGGGAAAACTGGAAATCCATATTTAGCAAAATGAAATTAAACCTCTATCTCTCACCCTATGCAAAAATCAACTCAAAGTGGATCAAAGACTTAGACACTAGAACAGAGACCCTGCACCTAATTGAAGAAAAAGTAGACCCATATCTTCATCATGTTGGCTTGGGATCTGACTTTCTTAAGCAGAGTCCCAAAGCACAAGAAATAACATCAAGAATCAGTAAATGGATGGATTCAAACTAAAAGCTTCTTCTCAACAAAGGAAACAATCAATAATGTGATAAGAGAGCCTACAGAATGGGAAAAATCTTTACCACATGCACCTCAGATACAGCATTAGTCTCCAGAATATATAAAGAACTCAAAAAACACCAAAAAAACAATAAATCCAATCAATAAATGGGCTAAGGAACTGAACAGACACTTCACAGAAGAAATACAATCAATCAACAAACATATGAAAAATTTTCATCATCTATAGTGATTAGAGACATGCAAATCAAAACTAAGATTTTATCTCACTCCAGTCAAAATGGCAATTATCAAAAGTAAAAGCCATAATAATTGTTGGCAAAGGTGTGTAGGAAAAGGTACAATCATACATTGCTGGTGGGACTGCAAAATGGTGAAACCACTATGAAAAGCAGTATGGAGATACCTCAGAAAACTTGGAATGGATCCACCATTTGACCCAGCTATCCCACTCCTTAGTCTATATACAAAAGGACTTAAAATAACCATACTACAGGATGCAGCCACATCAATGTTCAGAGCAGCTCAATTCCAAATAGCTAAACTATGGAACCAACCTGCATGCCTTTTAACAGATGAATGAAAAAAATAAAAAGAAAAAAAAACAGATGAACGGATAAAGAGAATGTGGTAATAAACATAATGGAATATTACTCAGCCTTAAAGAAGAATGAAATTATGGCATTTGCAGATAAATAAATGGAACTAGAGAATATCATGCTAAGTGAAATAAGCCAATCCCAAAAAAACAAAAGCCAAATGGTTTCTGAAATAAGTGGATACTGATCCATAGTGGGGTGGGGAAATAGGGAAGAATGAAGGAATTTTGGTTTGTATAGAGGGGAGTGAGGAAAGGGATGGGGTTATGGGGATAGGAAGGATACTAAAATGAGGCAGACATTATTACCCTATATACCTGTATGATTACACTACTGGTGTGATTCTGCACATATATAGTCAGTGGAATGAAAAGTGCTCCATTTGTGTACAATCTGTCAAAATGAATTATACTGTAAAATAAAAAAAAAAAAGTTGCAGTGGCAGAGCAGCAAGGGTTATATTTAAAGCATAAAGTAGACCACTGTTACATCTCCCCACCATCAATTTCTACATTCAATTTCTATGGAAATATGGGCAACAATGTCTCCAAGCTCCTTCTTTCTGGAAGAGGGTGAAGTTGGGGGAAGTAACCCAAAGTCCTTGTTTTCTATCAGGTGGGGAGTGGATAGTGAAGGGTATTCATCATCAGAGCAGTCCAGAGGTCCACAGTGACAGATGGCAGGTGACTGGACAAAGTACACATAAGGCAGGGCTCATATTAAGACAACAATACACAAGAAAAAGCATTACTTTTTTTAAAGATTTTTTCAAATCTTTATTTTATTTATTTATGTGTTTTGTATGTGGTGCTGAGATCGAACCCAGTGCCTCACGCATGTGTGGCAAGTGCTCTACCACTGAACCACAACCCCAGCCCAAAGCATTACATTTTTGTGAACAATTCAGCAATTCACACAAAAGCATTTAGTGTTTCAGCCAGTCTCTGAAAACCATGAAAACAGTAACTCATAATAATATCAGTGAAAAACAGATTGAATTTATCAATGTAGGAGGTTAGGAAGATTTGTAAGGTCTACAAGATCAGGTTCAAATTAACTCACGACAAACTGGCAACTCTACAGTCCTTTGTGATCATTATTATTAGGCACTCCCACACAAGTACCCTTCCTTTATAGTCTCCAGCTTTACTTACTTTTAGGAGGGCTATCACAAGTACACATTTTAAGTTACACTAAAAAAAACAAAACAAAACAAAACATTATTTTTCCTTTTAAATGTCCATGTAGAACATGGACATTTGGAACATGAACATTAGGCTAAACTCTCATGTCAGATGTTTAAGACCAAGTTGGTCAAAACTGACCTTGTTCCTATCTACTGTTAAGAGTCAGCTGAGATTCCTCAGAGATCACTCTTGGGAACATGTGTGAAGCCTCTTGGCTCCTTTAGCTTTCCTCTACCAGTGGTGCCATCTATCAGGATGGGTCAGGGTCCTGCTGACCATATGTGACCTCTCTTGGAAGCATCAGGGATATTTCCATCTCCAATGACCCTCCTCTTTGCAGAATGTGCACTGGTTGGCTTCCAGTTCTCTAGGGTCCTCTCAGTTGACTGGTAGATTGGGTGACTCACCAAGAGTTTCAGGACCCATAGAGGGGTCCTGTCATTCTCTTGGTCCTGGCTGACCATAGAGGGTAAGGTCCAAAATATTGGCTGCTTTTTCCTTGGCCTGTTTTCTTCCTTGATTTTATTCTCCAAGTTTTTGGTTTTAAACACCTAAAAGGCCAGTTCTATCAGTCTTAAAGTGGGAGCAACAGGTTATAACTTAAATATTTATAATTTTACAGTTACACTCTTTCATTTAATTGGGATCAGTATTTGTGCTATAAGTAAGCATTATATCTTAACTGTCCTATAGGTGATGGCTTATTATCTCAAATTAACTCAGGCTGTTTTATTAGAAGCAGTACCTCTAGAAAACCCTAACAGGCCTGGTATTGTGATGACTCCTGCTTCACTCTTCTTGCTAAGGATTGCTTTGGCTATTCTGGGTCTCTAATTTTTCCAAATGAATTTCATGTCTGCTTTTTATATTTCTATGAAGAATGTCATTGGGATTTTAATAGAAATTACATTAAATCTGTATAACACTTTTGGTAGTATGGCCATTTTGACAATGTTAATTCTGCCTATCCAAGAGTATGGGAGATCTTACCATCTTCTAAAGTCTTCTACTATTTCCTTTAGTGTTCTGTAGTTCTCATTATAGAGATTCACCTCTTTTGTTAGGTGGATTCCCCATTTTTTTAAAGGCTATTGTGAATGGGGTAGTTTTCCTAATTTCTCTTTGACTGGATTATACTACAGAACTATAATAACAAAAATGTCATGGTACTGGCACCAAAACAGACACACAGGCCAAGGTACATAACAGAAGACACAGAGACAAACCCACATTAATAGTTACCTCATACTAGACAAAGGTGCCAAGAACATACATTGGAGAAAAGATGACCTCTTCAACAAAAGGTTCCAGGAAAACTGGAAATCTGTATGTAGCAAACAAAATTAAACCCCCATCTCTCACCTTGCACAAAACTCAACTCAAAGTAGATCAAGAACTTAGGTATTAGAACAGAGACCCTGCACCTAACAGAAGAAAAAGTAGGCCCAAATCTGCATCATGTTGGCTTAGGAACTAACTTCCTTAACAAGACTCCTAAAGCATAAGAAGTAAAATCAAGAATCAATAAATGGGATGGATTCAAACTAAATAGCTTCTTCACAGCAAAGGAAATGGTCAAGAATGTGAAGACAGAGCATACAGAATGGGAGAAAATCTTTATCACCTTTACCTCAGATACAGCATTAATCTCCAGAATATATAAAGAACTCAAAAATCTTAACACACACACAAAAATCCCCACATAACTAACCCAGTCAATAATGGGCTAAGGAACTGAACTGACACTTCACAGAAGAAGAAATACAATTGACCAGCAAATACATGAGAAAATGTTCAGCATCTCTAGCAGTTAAAGAAACACAAATTAAAACTACACTGAGATTTCATCTTTCTCCAGTCAGAATGGGAATTATCAAGAATACAAGCTATAATAAATGCTGATGAAGATGTAAAGAAAAAGGTTATGGCATTTGACAACAAAATGGATGGAGCTGGAGAATATCATGCTAAGCAAAATAAGTCAATCCCAAAGAATCAGAGGCCAAATGTTTTCTCTGATATGCAGATGCTAATTCACAATAATGGGGGGTAAGGAGGTAAAGGAAGAATAGAGGTACTTTGGATCAGACAGAGGGGAGTGAAGGGAGGGAAGGAGGTATGGGGATAGAAAGGATAGTAGAATGAAATGGACATTATCACCCTATGGGCATTTATGTTTACATGACTGGTATAATCCTGCATCATATACAACCAGAAGAATGAGAAGTTATCCTCCATTTATGTATGATGTGTCAAAAAGCATTCTACTGTCATATATAACTAATTAGAACAAATTTTAAAAAGAGTTTAACTATGATGCTCTAATAAAAATTAATAAAAAAATAAAAAACACTAACAGGCAACAGTTACAAAGTTTAAAAGGAAAATACAAAATGAAATTAACAGCAAAAACATATTAGGTTTGTGTAATACCTATGAAACAAGTAAAATGATTTTTATAATTTTCAACCTTTACTTAGTTACATATTATATCCCGTTATTTTGAGATCACAGTAATCTTTACAACAAAATTTGATTTTTTTAAATGCAAGTTTGAATGAGCTCAAGTCTAGCCTATTTTGGAGCCATTCTAACATGGAATAAGGTGGAAAGCAGAGCCTTATCTCAGGTAAGAAGGGGCTCTTGACAAATAACACAATACACATTACATCTAAAACATGAATCAAACAAGAGCTTTTAACTTTCTTTTTGTGGAAAAAGTGGCAAAACGCTTTCATGTGTTACAATGTCACCTTCAAACAACTCAGGCTATCCTTATTACCTTCCAAAAATACATTTAAATTCCTATTCCAGTATGAAAAGTAACACAAAATTGTATATATAACTTATTGACAACAGGTTATTTTATCCAGCTATAAAAAATCCAATGCCATGAATAAATACCAACCAAATTTGTTATTTTTATACAAATCCGAGACTATTGCTACAGATAATTTTCTTTTGGAGAACACTAACTTGGTAAAGTGCTCTCCCCTAAGCTTTATGTTTAACTAAGTTTAACTTTTAAAGTACAATTTAGAATCCAGAGTGTATGGTAAGAATAAATCACAGGTCTGCATGGGTTAGCAGTACTAGCAAAAATCAAAGGATAACCTTAAATCTCTTAGACCTTTAGGAAACAGTGCTAATGATCAGCAATGGACTTCATCAAAGCAAACAAATATGACAGGTCTTCAAATGATAATGTGGCCCTTCCATTTCAGATATCATGTATAAAAGAGAGCACTTATTGTTTATCTTGTCAGTAAACTTACATAAACTTTCATTTTATAAACTTTTACATAACACTTAGACAAGGCTTATAGACAAATATAGTTCTGGGAAGCATACATACACCAAGTCACATATATTTGGGTGTCAATTTTATTGTTATAACCTAAAATAAGTTGTTTATTTAACTGATTACAAAGTAATCATTTAAGAGGCTTTAAAATAGGTACAAACCCTAATTCCTTTAAGACTTATTTTCCCTAAGTAATAAAACCTAATGGATACAAGAAAATCATCTTGATAGGTAAGAGATCAATGTTTCAGACTTTGCTTCATATCAGTACATTAAAGTTCAAATAACTTTGTGCTAATTATAGACAATTTAATCACAAATTTTTTTGAGATTTACCTACCACAAACCTTCTGTGACTTATTTAGACATTCACAACTTGTAACATTAGTTTTATCCTCTCTTTCATCTTGGACTTTAGCACAAGAATATTACTTTACCAGAAAAAATACTTTCTCATCCAGAAACATTTCTTTTACCTTCTAATTTTTGTTACTAAAATATATTTCCATACCTATAACTTTCTTTTATCTTGTCTAGTTTTGGACTCTTTCTTAAATTCTGATTCTGAAACAGTCCTTATAAATGTTATCTGCACATTTAATTTACAAAATAAATTTCATCCCAGGAGAGGGCTGGACAATCCAATATATACAAAAACTGTGTCTTAACCTTTTTCCTCCAAGGTTGCATTCAAGGGGTTGGAACACAGGATATTTTTTAGCTTAACCTGTCCCAAATGACATTTTTTAAATCCCTGCATGGGCTAATATCAGCTTACACTCAACCTCCCTTGGGACTCTCCCCTGCACTCTCTACATTCTGTTTCAGAGAAACTGCAACCTATCCCCTCTGTCCTAAGACAAGGCACAAATTCATCCTGCTCTGCTGTAATCCCAATGATTCAGTGCTCCTTTTCAATGTCATTTTTCTAGAATGTGAGCCATTTCCCCCATACTAATGGAAGCTAAGTCAGAAGGATTACCAGCATCAACCACATTGAGCCCTGAGCCAGTCTTCCCAAGAAAACACAGGACTCGGTTTTGGGTCCAGAATGTCAGTCCATGGTGGTGCATGCCTGTTATCCCACTTGGAAGGCTGAGACAGGAGGATTGCAAGTTCAAAGCCAGCCTTGATAACTCAGTGAGTCTCTAAACAACTTGACAAGACCCTGTCACAAAATAAAACCTAAAAAGGTCTGGGGATGTGGCTCAGTGGTAAAGCACCCCTGGGTTCAATCCCTGGTACAAAATAAAAAAACAGTGTCAGTCCAGGTCTGATTCCCTTAGGGGAAGTTTTCCCTTAGGAGTCCATGGGTGCATTCCTCATCTTTCAGCCTTTAATTCTTTTAAAGTATTTTTTATGCTCCTTTCTTTCTCTCCTGGTATTTCTACTACATGTGTTTAGGATTGTGTGCTTACTAGTGTCTCACGCTTCTCTGTGATTCTATTCATTTTTCTTTGTTGTTTTTTGTTGTTGTTGTTGTTGTTGTTGTTCTTTATATTATGTCATTTCTATTGATATTTTAAGTTAGCTTATTCCTTGGCCAGTTCATATCTACTATAAAGCAACTCTAAAGATTTTTCTTTTCAGTTACTACACCTTTCAATTTTAAAATTTCCATTTGGTCCTATACAAGAAAAATTCTGTCACTTATTGATATTCTATATTTGATGAGACATTATCATCAGACCTTCCATTACATTACATTTTTTAAAATTTTTTATTTGTTCTTTTTAGTTATACATGACAATAGAATGTATTTTGATGTATTATACATATATGTGGAGTATAACTTCCCATTCTTGTGGTTGTAGATGGAAATGGAAAAGACAGTAGAATTAATCAGCTATACTTTCCTATGTTCATATATGAATACACAACCAGTATAATTCCACTGCATTTTTAAGCATGATTTCCTCTTATTTTTGGACCAATTTTATAATGGCTGCTCTGAAGTTTCTATTAAATCCAACATCTGAGGTTTCTTACAGGTGGATCCTATTGCTTGCTTTATTCCTGCTTATGAGTACTTTAGGTAATCACTACAGCCAATCTGGGTAATGATCCCCCAAGTGCTTATAACTGCTTGCCTATTTATTGTTTTTAAATTGATGTGGCCAGACTATTTTAGTGAAGTCCGCTACCCCACAGTGAAACCTCTGACATTTCTCCTCAGAGGATAATGCCTTGGGCAAGACACAATTATTCTAAAATGATGGTGGTTTTAGTGGCTCTTTTAACCATCTTTTCTCCTGATCTCTTTGTTAAGCTGTTTGCCTCTGTTAGGCTCCTCTGGTTGCTCTATTGTTTAGATTACATGTTGGGGCACAAATTTCTCCATAGTCTGATCTAGTTAAATGCAAGCCCCTTTCAGGAGACAGTTATTAAGGCCAGTTTTTGATGCTTGTTCCCTCCTGAACAGAGGTCTTCTTATCTTTTTCTCTGGTTCCCTCTAATAAAGTAGCTAACCTAAAGTTAATCTTGTTGCTCTCATGAAGACAACAGCTTCCTCTCATTTACCATAAAAATCTCCGTTGTTTTCAAGATCACTGGTAGATTTGAATTCCCACTGTTTTACCTAAATCAATTACTTTGGGGAGATTGTCAGTGCCCCCTGTTTTACAAACGACTTCCCTACCTGGGCAAAATCTCTGAAGCACTAGAGCCCAAGGCAGGGATAGCGCCTGCTGCTCTGAGACACCCCTGCTTCATGATCAAGGGAGTAGGCAGGACTGTAATCTGTGTCTCAGCTTGCCTCTGGCAGGGGCTCCTCCACCTTATGAGCAAGTTTAGGCAAGGGTCATGGGAGATGCAGTATTCCAGTTTGCCATTCCTGGTTTAGAGCCTTGACCATATAGATTAAGGTGAAACTTCAACCTTTTAGCTACAGCTTTCTGAAGTTTCAACCTCTGCAACAAAGTCCTGGGAAGAATTTAAAAATGCTGATGGCCTACCCCTTCTGGGAAAAACACAATAACCCTCGACTGGTACTAGAGTTGGGGCTGGGTGCAGTGAAGAAGCCCTGTCCTCCTAGAGATGCCCACCCAGAGTGAAGCTTCCATCATGATGATGAGCTCAGGGAGAAGAAACTGGTTGTAGTTCAAGAGCCACAGACTCTCACTGTTCTTACTCAGACAAGTTTTCTTGAATAAATGTGTCTCCATTTTCTGTATGCTCTTAAGGCCATTTCCAGAAATTTTATTTTACATCTGTATGTATTATAAATTTTAGGTTATCATTCTCTATACTTATTAGAGTTTTTGCCCCAGAGGAACAGGACTATGGTGCTCCTAACACTGCCATGGAAAGCTATTCAAAACAGAGCTGTTAAGTAGTAGTTCATAATGAGCTGTGAATGCAAACCAATAATGCAGCAGGGTGATGAGGTTTCTTTAAATTGCCTTTAATGAATAATCAAGTAACTTTGTAGAAAAAAAGGGTGCCAACCCTGAGAGTAAACAGTTGGAAATAAAGGGGGCTAACTAAGAAATGTGTCAAGAAGGAAAGATCAATCCTAACAGGGTCTCCTGGGATCATCGTAAAGTTAGAATTTGTGGCCACAGGTTTTTTAACATATTTCAGAAGGGAAATTTCATTGATAGCATAAGTGTGCTAAGACAAATTTGCCTGGTCATTGATCCCACACCCACATTAATGAAGGATTGACTTGTAGATGAAGCCCCACCCCTAATAGAATAGTTTGCATGATAGTTCCAGAAAAGACCAACTAGGGTCAAAAATTCCCCCACCCAAATTGAAGGAGTTGTTAAACAGTCTTGGTGAAGACCACAGAAGGTGTACATACCCCAGCTCCCTGGCTAACTCCAATGAATAATGAAATTTGGAAGTAACATCAGGTTTCCTTTGTTGTTCTCTTCTCAGAGACAATCTATTCTCTCTTGAAAGTGTTCTTTGCTTGAGCTTTACTTTCACTTACAGTAAAGTTTTCTTGCTTGGCTTTTCATATCTGAATTCAAATTTTCTGTGACTGGGACACAAGAACCATGGCTTGGAGCTTCAGCTCCCCATTGCCTGTGACAGAGAAATCTTCATTCATCAGAGACGTTCTAGGACTGATTCTCAGAAAAGAAATCCTTCACCTTCCCTGAAGCTTCTTAGACTTGTATGCAAATTCTCAGTATCTTTGAAACTATATATTAATAATAGAATAAGAGGTTTTATCACACCAAAAATAAATACATTTTTCTGTGTTTCCACCAAATAATAAGTGTCCTCTTATTATATCACATAAGCAAAATTTTATATATTCTCTCCATAACAAAAAAAATTTGACAAATCAAATGAGATTTGCCATCACTAGACATAAAACTGGCAGGCAATACTTAAAGTGCAGTTTTTCTTACTTAATATTTTTCATGTTCTACATTTAATCTTGCAACTCTTTCAGCCTGATTGTATTGGTTTAATATCAGATTTCTCATCTAGAGCATAAGCTCCATGGAGACAGGTACCATTTGTCCTCAGTACCTATCACAGACTATGCACAAGGGTACAGCCAAACTGCTAGCTGAATGAACACACATTGTGAGTAAGAACTGGTATTAGCACCTTAATATACTTGGATGCTTTAGAGAAAATTGATAATCCTGAGTGAACATCTCATTTGAAATTAGCTTAAAGACTAGGCCATCCTTAGGAGTGAATGAAAATCTAGAATATCTATCAAGAATCTGACCTATTAGTTTTCTACCATAGTGTCTATCTGCTCCATTTCCATTCTTACCACATGAAATCAAACTACAATTAATATAAATTTGGTCTCAGAAAGAAATATAATGTCCCATAACTGAAGCCTGGAAAGAAAAAGGGAAACTCATCCATATTTCTTGGTGTTAGCGTGGGCCTTATGGATTGATCACACATTTGACAAACCCAACTGTTTAAACCATCTCTTGGCAGCATCATTTCTTTACATCACCAGCTCTCTTCTGGATCCACATCTCACTACACAGATTTTGAACTGACCCAATGGTTCAGAACCAACATTATTTACAAGTTGTGTAGCATCTCAATTCTTCATGTAGTTCATCCCGAGTCACTTACTTCTTTGGAAACTAACAGTCCCAAAGGGAGACTGACTCAAAAGATTATCAATACTGAGCCTATGTTTCACTATTGCTATATTTTGTTTTCTGAGAAATTAATATGGACTTTTGTTTAGGAATTATGGCATTATTTCCTCATCACTGAGACTCAGCCCAAGTTCCCAGAAATCTCCTAAAGCAATATACATCATCCCCAGGATTACTTTTATGTGCTTATATTTCTTAGTATCTGAACAGTAACAACTGAAAAACATAAAAGAAAATGATTAATAGTAAAATATTAAACAACTAGCATAACATGTAGTATATACTTTTACTATTAAACTCATTCTCCCCTATGTTTTTGATGTTTCCCACCTAAACAAGGAAGAAGGGAAGGAAGGAAGGAAGGAAGGAAGGAAGGAAGGAAGGAAGGGAAGGAAGGAATGGACGGGGGGAGGGAAGAAGGAAGGAAAGGACAGAGCAGAGCTAGGTGAGAGGAAAGGAATGAAAGCTTTCAAGTTAAATTGTAAAGAGGGAAATGGACAGAGAACATGATCCAGAAATACCTGCTGTGAAATACCTGCTGTGCAATTAAAGCAATGCTAAAATTATTCCCTGAAGTTCAAAGATCTTATTTCATTTCTCTGAGATAATGTTCACATTCCTTCTCTTACACCAAAACTATCTACAGGATACTGAAATAGATACTATAATAATTTTAGCCCATTTTTCAATGTGTGACAAAACCAGTTGAACCATGTTCAAAATTAAATGGCTTTCTGTAATACCAATTCTAAATTGACAAAAGCACTAATAATGTCATCTATGCATGTTAACTCCTGACAAGAAAACATGAAGTTCAAAAAGAAAGCATTAATAAGTTCACCATCAGTAAAGACTTTTGAGGAAGGTACAGTAAAAGTGACATCTTGCTGGGCACAGTGGTGCATGCCAGCAATCCCAGAAATTTGGGAGTCTGAGGCAGGAGGATTGCAAGTTCAAGACTATCCTCATCAACTCAGTGAGACCTTGTCTCCAAATAAAAAAATTAAAAAGGGCTGGGGATGTGGTTCAGTGGTTAAGCACCCCTGGGTTCAATTCCCAGTACCATCCCCAATAGTAACATCTATTGTGGAAGCATCATGAATCACAGATTACGAATTACTCCCAAAGAAAATAACTAGCAAAACAATTCTATCAAAACATGTCCCTATTTCATTTTTTAGGATTATTTTGAAATATTTAACAATAAATCTCCTTTTTTATTGCTTCCATTTCTTTCTACTCTGAAATCTAAACAATGTTTTCTAAACTGACCATCCCAATAAATTTTGGTTATTTATATTCTGAAACAGTCAACAAATGACTAAAACACTATATATTACTAAAAATTACAAGTCTTGCTGTGGAGAACCCACATTATCTGCTACCACATAGCATACTGATGGCATTAAAATGACTTTGCAATTTGACTGCTTGTTCTAACAAAACTTTATTCCACCAATAGGCTCTTGCCTGGGAAGACAAAGTACAAATAACTTAATTTGGGGGGGGGGGCTCTTTTTCATAAATCCATTTTTTGAAATAATAGAGACCACTCAACTATTCCTTTCCAGAATAAATATACCATCTAAAGATTCTGGATTGCTCTACTAGATCATCAATCTACTCTTTTTTTATTTTCCTTTTTGAAAATTCTTTTTAGTTATGTATAACATTAGGATACATTTTGACATAATCACAAAAGCATAGAATATAATTTGCTCTAATTCAGTCCCCAGCACTTCCCCTTTCCCTAACTCCCCCTGTCCCCCTGTTCCCCTCCCTCTACTATACTGATCTTTCTATAATTTATTTATAGTTTTTTTTAAATTAATGTCTTGTGGATATACTTGATGTGGGATTCACTGTGCTATATTCATGTATGTACATATGAAAGTTCAGTCAGATTCATTATACTGTTCTTCTCTTTTCCCATCCATCCTTCCTCCTCCTCAATCTCCTTCATCTACTCTCCTGATGTTTCCTCTATTTTGATGAAATTTACTCTCCCTTTTTTTCTTCTCCCCCACCCGCAACTGTCCCTCTTATTTGAATTAGTGTCTGCATATCAGGGAAAACATTCAATCTTTGATTTTGGGGGATTAACTTATCTCACTTAGCATAATAGTCGCCAGCTCCATTCATTTACTGGCAAATGCCATAATTTCATTCTTCTTTATGGCTGAGTAATACTCCATTATGTATATATACCACATTTTCTTTATCCATTCATCTGTTGAAGCGCATGTAGGTTGGTTCCATAGCTTGGTTGTTGTGAATTATGCTGTTATAAACATTGATGTGGCTGCATCACTGCAGTATGCTGATTTTAAATCTTTTGGATCTATACTGAAGAGCAGGACAACTGGGTAATATGGTGATTCCATTCATAGTTTTTTGAGGAGTCTCCATACATCATTCCAGAGTGGTTGCACTAATTTGCAGTCCCAAAAATGTATAGGTATACCATCTTCCCCACATCCTCACCAACATTTATTATTTGTATCCTTGATATTTGCCATTCTGACTGGAATGAGATAAAATCTCAATGTAGTTTCAATTTTCATTCCCCTAAATATTAGAGATGTTGAGCATTTTTTCATGTATTTGTTGACCATTTGTATTTCTTCTTTTCAGAAGTGTCTGTTTAGTTCTTTTACCCATTTAATGACTGAGTTATTTAAGAAAATGAGAATAGTGATACAACATATCAAAATCTCTGGGACAGTATGAAGGCAGTTCTAAGAGGAAAGTTTATATCATTGAGTTCATACATCAAAATAATAGAAAAGACTCCAAATAAATAACCTAACATTACATGTGAGGGCTCTAGAAAAAGAAGAACAAACCAACACCATAATCAGTAGTTGAAAGGAAATAATTAAAACAAGAGCTGAAATCAATGAAATTGAGAATTTAAAAAATACAAAATATCAATGTAACAAATAATTGGTTTTTTGAAAGGATAAACAAGATTGATTAACCTAGCTAAAGGGAAAAAGAGAATACTTAGTGAAGAAGAGAATACTTAAATGAACAAAATTAGAGATGAAAAAGGAAATATCATCACAGATGCTACTGAAATCCAGAGTATCATCAAAAATTATTTTGGAAATTTATACTCCAATCAGCTAGAAAATCTTCAAGATACTAACAAATTCCTAGAGACATATGACCTACACAAAGTGAACCATGAGGGTATAGAAAACTTAAACAGATCAATACCATGTAATGATATGGAAGCAGCTATCAAAATTCTTCCAACAATGAAAAGCCAGGATGGGACAGATTCTTAGTTGAGTTTTATAAGACTTTTAAAGAACTAATACCAATCCTTCTCCAATTATTACATGGCCTAATAAAAGGAGGGAACACTGTCAAGTTCATTCTATGAAACTTGTATCACCCTGATGCCAAAACCAGAAAAGAATACATCAAGAAAAGAAAACTTCAGGCCAATATCCTTGATGAATATATATGTAAAAATTCTTAATAAAATATTGGCAAATTGCATACAAAAATACATTACAAAGATAGTGCACCGTGATCAACCGGGTTTCATCCCAGGGATGTATGGTTGGTTTGGAAATCAAGAAATGTAATTTACCACATAAATATACTTAAAGAATCACATAATGATTTCAATAGAAGCAGAAAAAAAGCATTTGACATAGTAGAGTATTTTACATTCATGTTTAAAACACTAGAAAAACTAGGCATAAAAGGAACTTACCTCAACTTATAAAAGCTGTGTGTGACAAACCCAAGGACAACATTATACTAAATGGAGAAAAACTTAGAGCATTTTCTTTAAAAACAGGAAGAAGACAAGGATACTCACTTTTACCACTTCTATTCAACACAGTCCATGAAACTCTAGCCAGAGTAATCAGGTAAGAGAAAGAAATTAAAGAGATACAAATAGGAAAAGAAGAGCTCAAATTATCTCAGTTTGCTGATGACATGATCCTATATTTAGAAGACCCAAAATACTCCACTAGAAAACTTCTAAAGTTCATAAATGAATTCATAAAAGTAGCAGGGTACAAGATCAACACTCATAAATCAATCGTGTTACTATACTCCAAATAATTAATCTGCTAAAAAAGAAATTAGAAGAACTATCCGTTTCACAACAGCCTCAAAAAATAAAATAAAATACTTGGGAATCAATATAACAAAAAAGATGAATTACCTTTACAATGAAAACTATAGAACACTAAAGAAAGAAATTGAAAAGGCCTTAGAAGATTGAACAAAACACAAACTTGTGTTGATCCTGCATGCAAGTATAAGAGATAAATGACTCACATGTTCTTGGATAGGCAGAATTAATATTGTCAAATGGCCATATTACCAACAATGCTGTACAGACTCAACACAATTCTCCTCAAAGTACCAATGACATTCTTCACAGAACTAGAAAAAGCAGTTTTGAATTTAATTTGGAAAAATGAGACACCCAGAGTAGAAAAAGCTATCCTTAGCAAGAAGAGCAAAGCTGAAAGCATCACAATACCAGATCTCAAATTATACTACAGAGCTGTATTAACAAAACAGCATGGTACTGGAACCAAAATAGGCATGGAAACCAATGGAATAGACTAGAAGACACAGAGACAAACTCATATAAATACAGTTATCTGATACTAAACAAAGTTGCCAAAAACATACAGTGGAGAAAAGATAGCCTTTTTAACAGTGTTGGGGAAACTGGAAATCCATATGTAAGCAGAATGAAATTTAATCCCTATTTCTCACCCTGCATAGAACTTTCATCCTGCTTTATAAGTCACCATGACTTCCACATCTTCCCCAGATTCAGGATTTTAGTATCCACCTCTACTAGTACCAGCTGAGGTGTATTGTCTGACCTAGGGGAAGGGAAAGGGGGACTTGAATACGGGATTCCTTCCTATCAATTTTCTTCCCATAAGCAATCTTAGGCAAAATTATCTGGTTCTTCTTCTAGTCTCTTCCAAAAATATTCATGGACCCATTAAATTATTTCCTGATTCCTCCAGGGCTTTGTTCTTTACTGCTTAAAAACCTATTGTCTACTGAAAAGTCTTACTGAAAACAAAACTCTTGGCATTAAGGATGATTTTCTTTGCTTTTAGGTCCAATTGCTATTATAAAACTGAGGTGAGTAGCCCTATAACTTTTTCTTACCATCTCTGCCACAGTACTTATAATACCCCAAGGCAATGAGCACATCCATCAGAAAAGGAAGAGGGTGATATGCAAGGGGATATAAGACCTTATTCTAAATGCATGATTGGATCTAAATTATATATCTCACTTTTAAATGTGCAAACATAACTATTTTATAAATAACTTTTAAAATCTGAGCCAAAAATATTTAGAACATGATCAGTAAGTATATCAAGTATTGAAATAAGTACAAAGAGAATAAGTACTATACAAACTAAAAATGTAAGTACTTATTAACTCTTGTGATCAATATAATGGATATACATTAATTTGCTAACATAAAAAGGGATTCAGACAGAAGTCAGCTATCAGTCTGCTACATTGTCCTCAGATGAGAAAATCACTGGATTCATCTCTGAAGAATATTTCTAGATGAGGCTCATTTTACTCTTTTTAAGTGGTTTGTTTGGAAACACTACCTGAATTAACTGTGTTGATATTAGTAAAATCAGGTTTGATTCCTAATACCACCTACCTTATTCTTACTGGTAACTGCTATAATTTACAAAAACTTTAGATTCTGATTTGCCATTATGTACGTCTAAGGCAATCTGGGTAAAACAGTGAAGGTAAAACAGGAAGATGGAGTTTACAGTTTAAGGAAAGCAACAGCTGTTAGACGTCTTGAGAAGGAACTTGAGGACAAAACACAAACTTGTGTTGATCCTGCATGCAAGTATAAGAGATAAATGACTCAATGAAATGACTCACTGCATTTTCAAGTAAACTTTGTAGCAGCAGCTCCTCTACTCCTGCATTAAATATTTGAATTTACCTTTAATTACAGCCTAAGTCTGGAAAGCAAAACTTAAATTCTTTCAGCTGGCTGCAAAGAAAACATTAGATGCTTACTTCCAAAAATAACTTGGTTAATTGCTTTCGTAAGACATAAATTTGGCAGCAGGTCCTTTGAAAATAAATACTGCATGGATTGAATCATCTAATTAGTTAAGACAAGCCACAACTGTGTTTTAATGGCCTCAACTGTAACATTGTTGGATGCACTGCATAATTTTTAGTGGAATTAAGTTGCTTTTAGTTTTGAGGGGTTTTTTGCTATTAATAATAGCATTTATATGCTCTCAGATAAGACTTGGAATGGTACACAATATATCATCAGTTTTAAATGAAAAGAAAAACAAAACAACTATGATTAAACACCTTCAAAATATTTTCATTTTTCTATTTTTGTATCATCTCTTTAATTCTTCATTCATCCTTAAACGCCTCCAAGCAAGAAAAAGAAAACCATGAGAATAGTAAGAAAAGAGGAAGGAAGATTGAGAGGAGGAAGAAGGAAGGGAAGCAAAAAAGCAAACAGATGGAGGTGAGCATTGGGGTCATTAGCTGTAAGCAATAGCAACTGACTCCACATAACTTGAAGGGAGAAAAAAAGGAATTTATTGGACACAGAATAGCAAGAAAAGCTTAGAACTCAAGTTTGGAAAGAGCAGGAATGAGGACATAAACTAAAGGTACTTTCTTCCAGGTGGAATCTATCAGTTCCAAAGATGTCCCATCCCTCCATCACTGTATCCTCAATACAAATATTAGAGCGTTGGACTGCACTAGTTCTGGTTAATGCTTACGCTTTGGCTAAAGGAGATCCAGGTGCACTGCACCCTTGGGAAGACTGTTGAAAAGGAGACTAGTAAAGAAGTTAGAATGAGAAGCAAGAATAAGCCTGAATTTAAAAAAAAAAAAAAAAAAAGTGAGTTCTTTAAATTTTGTAAATATCCAAAGAATGAGTTCAAAGCCAGCCTCAGCAATGGTGAGGTGCTGAGCAACTCAGTGAGACCCTGTCTCTACATAAAACACAAAATAGGGCTGGGGATGTGGCTCAGTGGCCGAGTACCTCTGAGTTCAATCCCTGGTGCCAAAAAAAAAAAAAAAAACAGTAAAGGGAAGGTACTGGGGTGTTGCTCAGAGGTAAAATGCCTGCGTAGCTGCATGAGGTGTGGGTTTGGTCCCTAGCACCACAAATATGAGAAGAAACAAACAGCAAAAGGATTTGCGAGGTAATCATGTAAGAACCAGCGGGACACACAGGTGATGGGGATAGAAGGCATTTTCTACAAGGGACACCTACACATTTTTTTTTGTTTGTTTTGTTTTCTGTTTTTGTTTTTCTGTTTTGTTTTGTTTTGTTTTATTTAGACTTACATGTTAACAGTGTAAATTGATTCATTGTACATAGAGGATAACATATCAATTCTCTAGTTGTAAGTTGTATAAAATCACAACATATATGCAGTCATACATAAAGTTAGGGTTATTATGACCATCATATTCCACCACCCTTGCTGTCCCCATGCCCCCTACCCCCTTACACCTCTGTGAACAGAGATCCACCATTGTTCCCATGTCCTTCCCCACATTATGGATCAGCATCCATTTATCAACGAGTACATTCAGCATTTTGTTTTCTGAGACTGGCTTACTTCACTTAGCATGATATTCTCCAACTCCATCCATTTACATGCACATGCCATAATTTTATTCTCTCTTATTGCTGAATAATATTTATCCAGTCATCTATCGAAAGGCATCTAGGTTGGTTCCACAGTTTAGCTATTGTGAATTGAGCTGCTATAAACATTGAAGTGGCTGCAGCACTGTAGTATGCTGTTTTTAAGGGTTTTGGGTATAGACCTAGGAGTGGGATAGCAGGCTCAAATGGTGGTTCCATTCCACGTTTTCTAAGGAATCTCCATACTGCTTTCCAGATTGGTTGTACCAATTTGCAGTTCCACCAGCAATGTATGAGCGCGCTTTTTTCCCGACAACCTCGCCAACACTTATTGTTGTTTGTATTCTTGGTAATTGCCATTCTGACTGGTGTGAGATGGAATCTTAGGGTAGTTTTGATTTGCATTTCTCTGATTGCTAAAGATGTTGAACATTTTTTCATATGTCTGTTGATGGATTGTATATCTTGTGTGAAGTTTGTGTTCGGCTCTTTGGCCCATTTATTGATTGGGTTGTTAGTTTTTTTGGTGTTAAGTTTTTTGAGTTCTTTATATATCCTGGAGATAAGTGCTCTATTGGATGTGTGTGTGGCAAAGATTTGTTCCCAGAATGTCGGCTCTCTGTTCACTTCATTGATTATTTCTTTTGCTGAGAAAAAGCTTTTTAGTTTGAATCCATCCCATTTGTTGATTCTTGATTTTACTTCTTGTGCTATAGGAGTCTTGTTAAGGAAGTATGGTCCTAATCCGACATGATGAAGAATTGGGCCTATTTTTTCTTCTATTAGGCGTTGGGTCTCTGGTCTGATTCCCAAGTCCTTGATCCACTTTGAGTTGAATTTTGTGCATGGTGAGAGATAGGGGTTTAGCTTCATTTTGCTGCATATGGATTTCCAGTTTTCCCAGCACCATTTGTTGAAGAGGCTGTCTTTTCTCCAGTGTACATGTTTGGCTCCTTTATCTAGTATAAGGTAACTGTATGTAAGTGGGTTCATCTCTGTGTCTTCTATTCTATACCATTAGTCTACATGTCTATTTTGATGCCAGTACCATGCCGTTTTTGTTACTATAGCTTTGTAGTATAATCTGAAGTCAGGTATTGTGATGCCTCCTGCTTCACTCTTTTTGCTAAGGATTGCTTTGGCTATTCTGGGTCTCTTATTCTTCCAAATGAATTTCATGATTGCCTTTTCTATTTCTATAAGAAATTACATTGGAATTCTAATTGGTATTGCATTGAATCTACATATCGCTTTGGGAAGTATGGTCATTTTGACAATATTGATTCTGCCTATCCAGGAGCATGGGAGATTTTTCCATCCTCTAAGGTCTTCTTCAATTTCTTTCTTCAGTGTCTTGTAGTTTGCATTGTAGAAGTCTTTCACCTCTTTTGTTAAATTGATTCCCAAGTATTTTTTTTTTGAGGCTATTGTGAATGGGATAGTTTTCCTAATTTCTCTTTCAGAGGGTTTATCACTGATGTATAGAAATGCAATTGATTTGTGGGTGTTGATTTTATATCCTGCTACTTTGCTGAATTCATTTATTAGTTCTAAAAGTATTCTGGTAGAATTTTTTGGATCCTCTAAGTATAGAATCATGTCGTCCGCAAATAATGATAGTTTGAGTTCCTCTTTTCCGATTCGTATCCCTTTAATTTCTTTCGTCTGTCTAATTGCTCTGGCTAGTGTTTCCAGGACTATGTTGAATAGCAGTGGTGAGAGAGAGCATCCCCGTCTAGTTCCCGTTTTCAAAGGGAATGATTCCAGTTTTTCTCCATTTAGGATGATGTTGGCCTTGGGTTTAGCATAGATAGCTTTTACAAAGTTGAGGCATGTTCCTTCTATCCCAAGTTTTTCTAGTGTTTTGAGCATAAAAGGGTGTTGTATTTTGTCAAATGCCTTCTCTGCATCGATTGATAAAATCATATGATTCTTATCTTTAAGTCTATTGATGTAATGTATTACATTGATTGATTTCCGTATGTTGAACCAACCTTGCATCCCTGGGATGAACCCCACTTGATCATGGTGCACTACTTTTTTTATATGTTTTTGTATGCAGTTTGCCAGAATTTTAAATAGAATTTTTGCATCTATGTTCATCAGGGATGTTGGTCTGAAGTTTTCTTTCTTTGATGTGTCTCTGTCTGGTTTTGGAATCAGGGTGATACTTGCCTCATAGAATGAGTTTGGAAGGGTTCCCTCCTTTTCTATTTCATGAAATAGTTTGAGGAGAATTGGTATTAATTCTTCTTTGAAAGTCTTGTAGAACTCAGCTG